>JAJMES010000240.1:43327-80894 GCA_030574275.1 Pichia sporocuriosa
TTTTTTTTTTTTTTTTTTTTTTTTCAAATTGAACACTATCATGTATACTTATTTTTCAAATTTACATATGTAATGATATAACAGATCATTTCTTGAAATTCTAACAAAGTGAAAACTTAGCCCGACTACATGAAATGTCTCTTTTTTATATAGTAATATAATATTAATTAAATACATCAGTCTTCGGACTTAACCAAACCTCCTTCTGCACATAATGCATAGAAATCAGAGTCTTTATTTTTCAACAAATTCTGGGGACTGTCAAATTCCTTTACTCTACCCTTTTCAAGCACAATGATCTTATCACTGTCAATAATAGTATTCAATCTATGAGCAATTGTAAGAATTGTCCTGTCTTCAAATGCTGATCTAATAGTTTCTTGAACAATAGCATCAGTATCGACATCAACATTCGCAGTAGCTTCATCTAGAATCAAAACTTTACAATCTTTTTTAGTCAAAGCACGAGCTAAGCAAACTAATTGACGTTGACCAGCCGATAAGTTGGAACCACCTTCACTAATTGGAACCGATAGTGCATTAAATCCAAGTTCCTCCTTATTTTCATGCTCCTCATACATCCCTTTAACATGTTCCTCTAAATGCGATAATCTTAAAGCCTCCCATAAATCGTTGTCTGAATATTGTTCAACTGGATCTAAATTGGATCTTATGGTACCTTTAAAAATTTGTGAATCTTGAGGAATAATAGATAATTTCGATCTTAAATCAAATAATCCAATTTGACTTGTGTCAACATCATCAATTGCAATATTTCCATTTACAGCTTCAATTATACGGAAAATTGCCAATGTTAATGATGATTTACCAGCACCTGTTCTACCAACAATACCAATTTTCTCCTTTTGTTTTATAGATAAATTAATATCTTTTAAAACCAAATCAAGTTCAGGTCTATATTTGGTGGAATAATTTTTAAACTCAAGCGCACCATTAAATGGCCAATTAGTAGATGGTCTTTTCTCTTCAATAATTTCTGGTGCCTCCGATTTTAGCGCTGCGTACTCCATAACCCTTTCAACTGAAACAATATTAGATTCAATATCAACTGTCATTCTAACGATCCAATTCAGAGCTTGTGTAACTTGTAATGCATAAGAAACTGATAAACCAACTAAACCAGGAGTAACTTTACCTGATCTTAATGTTAAAATCAACAAACCTGATGCACCAAGAATAATAAATGATCCTAACAGTTCTAATCTAACAGCCAACCATCTATTTGCAGTAACCGATGGATGATATGCACTCATATTAACATCCATTTTGTATTGATTTAAGAACTTGAATCTTGCAACTTGATCATAAGCTTTGATAATAGAAACACCGCTAATTGTTTCTTGGAAATGTGCAAAAATTGGGGACTTAGACACAGAATCCAATCTCTTTAATTCTCTTGAAGTATACAGATAATATTTTTGATAGTATTTGTAGATGAAAAACATAGGAACAACAAAAAAGATAAATTGCCATGTAGAGTAGACAATAACAAAAAGAGTAAAGGCAACTCTTATACTGCTTCCAAAGAACATTGAAAAAACTCTGAATAATGCTTCATCAATTTTATAAATATCATTTGAAAATCTGTTTAAAATTCTACCAATTGGGGTAGTTTCAAAAAATTGCATTGGTGCTCTTAAAACAGAAACTAACATGATTTGATGCAAATATTTAGATCCTGAAATTGAGCACAACAACCATTGGACTAAAGATTGACACATAGTACAAAAGACAGCTGATAAACAAAGTAAGAAATAAATTCCCAAATATCTCCATGGTTCTGGATTAGCACCAAGTTGGGTGTTAATGTCAGACCAATGTTTTAACCAAACATTAGACGAAACAGAAAAGACCATAGCAGAAATAATCAATAAAATAAGAAATATAACATTTTTAACACCGCATGCCTTTGCATAAGTAATATAAACACTCCAATCAACCTTACCTTGCTCGTGTTTTTCAGCCCTATTTGAAGATTCTTCAATTTTTTCCTTGTTAAGAATAGAAACAGTAAAATCCTCTAATCTTGCCTTTTTCGGTTCAGTTGAAATAGTTTTTATTTCATCAAGTAAATAATCAGTTGATGTACTTGAAGACTTCATTTCAACAGATGATGAGTTCTCGGTAATATCTTCAGAAGGATCAGTTATTTCATCGCCTTTAGAGGAATCTTTTGCATGATCCTTTCTGCCATAATCTCTAATTAGTTTAAATAGTTTTGATTGTTTTTTAGAGGATGTAATATCTTTATAGCTACCTTCTTCAATAATTCTACCATCTTCCATCATCGTAATATAATCTGAGAATTGAAGGACAGTCATACTGTTAGTTGCCAAAATTCTACATTTTCCTTTTAATAAACCATTTGGACCTAAGACATTATCAATAATATGTTTACCAACATGCTCATCAACAGCACTTAAAATATCATCAAGTAAATAAACATCAGCTCTAGCATAAACTGCCCTTGCTAACGATAATCTAGCCTTTTGACCACCAGATAAACTAATACCCTTTTCTCCAACCTGAGTTTGGTCACCATCAGTTAAAATTTCTAAATCTGGCAATAATGCACATGCGTGAAGGGTCTTTTCATAAAAATCAGGATCAAATTCACAACCAAATAAAATATTTTCCTTTATAGTACCATTCATAATCCAAGAAGTCTGTGGGACGTAAGCAACAGTTCCTGCAATACCAGCTATACCAGTAGTCCTATGTAAACCACCTAATAATGCTTGAATTAAAGCTGATTTACCAGATCCAACTTTACCAAGGACACAACTTAATTTACCTTTCCATCCAGTAAATTCAATATTAGTTAAAGCAGTTTTATATGGTTTTCTTGACCAAAGGAAATCAGCATTTTCAATTTTAACAGCAACATCACCAATTTTTTCAGCTGCAGAATGTCTAGTTATAACATCATCTTCAATTTCATCACTACATAAAAATTCTGTTAATCTTGAAATTGCAACTTGAGATTCAATTATATTACCAATAGTCCAAGGTAATGTCATCAATGGGAAACCTAATAAATTAAATAATGATAAAGCAGTGAAAACAAGATCAGTACTTAATGGAGTACCTTTATACATTATAATAAATAATGAAAAGGTTGAACAACTAACCATAAAAGGAGTTGAGTTAAAGATAAATTGATTTCCTGCTTGAAAGATACCAATCTTTTTCAAATTTTTCAATTCCTTTTCATTTCTGACATAGGTCAATTTCTCTCTATATGGATTTTCCCATGCGTATAATTTCAAAGATTTAATATTATTTAACATTTCAGAAATTAAACTTGTTCTTTCATCCTTAACTTTCATTTGAGTCTTTTGTAATTTCTTTTGATATTTGAAAACAAGAGTATTAAGTGGAACAGTAACAACTAAAATGAAAACACCAATCCACATTGAATTACCAAGCAAATTGTATAAAGAAATCAAACAAAGTATAATTTGGAAAGGACCAGACCAAATAAGTTGTAAATTTTGACATAAATCTTGTAATCTTTGAGTATCGACAGACATTAAATTAACAATATCACCGGTGGTTTTGGTACTCTTTGCTTCAATAGATAAATTTAATGATTTTTCATAAACTAAAGAAGTTAAAGAAGATTTAACTTTAATAGAAGTATCATAAACTCTTTCAAAATATTGATGTAAAGAAGCAGTTTGAACAACTGATAAACTAAACATTGATACAACAATCATAAAACCTCTAGTTAAAGGCATAGATGGATCTTTATCGTAATCATTTACAAATAAAATCAATTGCTTTAATAATTGAGGTTGAGTAAATGCTATACAATCTTGAATCATTTTAAACAAACCTGCAATAAAGTAAGGAGCACCAAAAGATTTAACAAGAGCCCAAGTTAATGATGGTTCATGTGATTTATTCAGTTGAATATTCCAATTTTTTTCCAAGATTGAAGATAAAACATCTGATTCTAAAAATTTTGGTAATGGTGGTAAATCTGATTGAAGTAAGAATTTTTCATAACCTTTTTGCATTAATGGTGTCATCCAAGTGAATGAAATTTTACTGAAAATATTAGAATAATCATAAAGATTATATTTTTCAAGTGGATCTAAATTTAAATAAGGTCCATAAGAAATTTCAAAAATGAAAATGAGAATTGAATTAATAGTAAATGAAGTAACTAGAAAAATTTCATTTGAAGAATTATTTCTTAAAATTGAATTGACAATTCTGAGTGCACCAATTATTGAAGAAAAAAACCAAAATATAATTAAAGGAGTTTGGGCAACGTAAGATTTATAATATTCAATATAAGTATATAAAAATGCAATTGGAATTGCGTGTAATGTTGCAACTGTTGATAAAAATATTGAATCAGTCAAAAATGATGCATTCTCATCAATATAATGTTTCTTTTTAGCAGTTATAATAGCAATGCCAATTTGAAAAACAAATTGGAATATAATAAGTAATAATTTTGTTTTAAATATATAATTTGCCTTCGAAGGTATATTTTTTAATTTTCTTAAATTTTTAATTCCAATAGCTGAATGAATCATAAAGTATAAAACTAAAATATTCATAAATATACCATTTAATAAACAAGGTGAAGGATCTGCTAATGGAGAAATCCATTTATAACCTTCACCATCATAACATCCACAATCAAATACTGGATTCGAAACATTATTTGCCATCGACTCTAAAAATATAGTACCCTCATAGTTTTTGTTATCTAAGATATAATCCGAGATAGAAAAAAACTCTGTCGGGTAGAGTCCATTCAAATCAAATTGAAACATAGTTTACAATTGTTAATATCGATGAAATTGCCAAAAAGAAAAGGAAGAAAAAATAACGAAAGAAAACAAACAAAAATCAACTCAACTAAAAGATAAAGCTTTAAAATTGAAAAAAAAAAGGAAATAGTATAATTTACGCTTTCATTGCCATTTTGAGTAATTAAGACCGCTGATAATTATATTGATATTATTAATCAATAATTAATTAGGAAAAAACAAAAAAAGAAAAAACAAAAAATAATTTAGGTCGATCGGCTTTACCTTATTACATAAGCAGTTTTTTTTCTTTTTTTTTTTTATTTTATTTTTTGTTATAACTGTTGTTGTTTAATGCAAAGCCATGTTGTGTTACATATGGAGGGCAACTTGATCTGTTAATTATTTGATTGATTGAAATATATCATTGAAATTTTGTACAATTGAATGACAAATTGAGAATTGATTCTATTTAAAAAAAAGGGAAGGATATAACGGAATAGATTTATAATGTCGAAAAGGTCAGATATTAAAAACACAATATTACCACTGACAACGGATGATATTATTGGTGGAAAACAATCAACTTCACAAATTGATACGTTTTCAACTATTAGTTCAATGCCATCGCAATCATCATTACCATTATTATCAACATATTCACAAAGACAAAATCATCGTAGTAGATTAAAGAAAATACGAGATAATTTGAATTCTCGATTTAAAATACCTAAATATTTCAAACGAATGACTGTATTTAATTCTTTAGATTTTGAAACTGCATTTTGGGAAATGATGAATTTAATTCATAATCCAAAGAGAGTTTATAAATCTTTATATTATCAAAAGCAAACTAAAAATAAATGGGCTAGAGATGATCCTAGTTTTGTTATTATTCTATGTTTTTTCCTTATAATATCAGCAGTATTTTGGGGTTTAATGTATTCGTCAGGTATATTGGGTATATTAAAATTGATTTTATATATGGTAATTGTTGATTTTTTATTATTTGGTTTGATAATCGCAACAATAGGTTGGATATTGGCAAATAAGTTTTTTTTACAACCTGATGCTCATTCTTTCAAAGAACAAAATGATTATTTTACATTTTTCAACAAATATTTCGTATTTGATTCAATTGTAGAATGGTCTTATTGTTTTGATGTTCATTGTAATGCTTATTTAATTATATGGCTTGCTTTATATTTGATTCAATTTTTTTTCATACCTTTATTAAGAATGAATAATATAATATCTGCTATTATTGGTAATAGTTTATATTTAATTGCTCTTTCTTATTATTTCTTGATTACATTCTATGGATATAATGCATTGCCATTTTTATACAGGACAGAATATTTGCTACTACCCATAGTTGTATTTGTCATTACATGGTTGATTTTAACAATAACAGGAGTTAATTTAGCAAATGTAATGTGTAATTCATATTTTAACTAGATAATTTTTTTTGTATATTTTTGTAGATTCATAAACTAAAATTTTGTTTTATTAAATTACAAACATATACTGATATAGATCAATCATAATAATATGTCATTTCATTGACGTCATCATCGAAATCATCAAAACTATCAAAACTATCATTTTTGTAATTTTTTTCATCACAACATTTGAAATTCAAAATAAAATCTGTATTAATCACTTCATGAACTACGGGTGTTCCAGCAAAACGTAGCAAGTTCAAATTGATTTTATCTACTTCCAGATCTTCCAACTCATCCTTCCTTTTGTTTGTCTCAAATAATTCTAAAAGAAGCTTTGCCCTACCCTTAATAGGTGTTTGAAATATCCTACCTACATCTTCCGATATTGGGAACCTCGTAGTTTTTTTTATATACCATTTATACTGATCTTCTAAAGATGGGATATAACTTATATCGAACATTTATATTTTTATAGCAATGCTTGTGTATATTTATGCTTATTATTTATATATAACATATTATATGAGTATCTACATGGGTTTAGTTATTCGTAAAACGGGGCACAAAAAAAGGACATCTTTTCATGTTATAATTATTTTTTTTTTTTCTTTTTTTTTGCATTCTTTTAAAAGTAATACTGATATTCAAAAGAAGAAAAAAAACAGTTGCTTATTAAATAAGAAATTATATATGATAAACACCATATTACACAAACGCATCAGGTGGAATTTGACTTTTACTATTGTTGAAATTTTGACCAGCTGTGTTGTAGTCCCAATTACTTTGTTCACAAAGCATCAGAACAAATTCTAATTTTAATCTTGTCTCTTGCATAACCTTTAAAACAAGTTCCTGTTGTGTCATATTCAATTTACCCGCAACATCAGGTGGTAATGTAGTAGTATTTGCCACTGGATTTGATGTTGGCGTCAAATTGTTACTTGGATTTATATTAGTCATGGAAGCCATTTCACTAGCATTAGAGGTAGCAGATTGAATTTTCCATGGCTTCTTTTCAGAGTATTGCTTAACACAAAGCATATCACTGGCAACAACAAATGCACCGTTTGCACCGGGAACAACCACAAATACCCTATCAAATCCTCTTTTTTCTAAAACACCCTTTTTGTTATTATAATGGTTATTTTTATACCTGTTATAACTATGTCCTTTATTATTATTGTTATTATTTTGTGTAATATCTGCAAACTGTTGTTCTGGTTGTTCAACTTCTTCAAAATCACCATGAACAGTTATCATCATACCATTCAATGCAGGATATGAAACGGTTTCAACTGAATAGTTTTCGGGATTAGTAGATAAAGAGTGTTTTGTCTTTGGTAAACATTTAAACGTTGTTAAGATTTGTTCAGGTCCGACAGACAATCTCATCATACGTGATTTTTCATTTGAAACTCTTTTTAAATTTCTTGAATGTGAAGTATAATTATTCCAAAGATTAGATGCTGCATTTGAAGAATAATCTGATATTACAGACGAATCACATTGATATGAAAATTGTGATTGTGGAGTATATAATGCCATTAAATCAACTCTATTATTATCCCAAAAATTTAGATATGAAGATAAGAAACTAGTAGCTGCCTTTGACAAATCATCATTTTCAAAAAACATATTTGATGATTTAATTGGAAAATTTAATATACTATTCAATTTTTGTTCATCTCTAACTCGTGTACCGTCAAGAATTGCCAATCTTGGAAAAAATGTAATGATTTTTTGCATTGAGCCCACATCTTGTGTTAGTGGATTCCCTTGAATAATCAATTCTCTCAAGGAATTAAATTTATTCTTTAGTCTGTCAAAAATATCAATTCTTTTAATATTATTGTTAGATAGTGCAAGATTCTTAACATCAGGAAATGCAAGTGCTAATTCATGTAACCATCTTGAATGATCATCAATGTTGTTATTACTCAAATTAACTGATTCTAATTCAAGTTTATCTTGCTGTGCAATCTTCATCATAGCAGCAAAAAACTTGGATGCAGTATTGTTATTTGTTAATAATCCATTATTTATTAAAGTTGAGTCATTTTGAATATTTTGTAAATCAAGCATTTTCATTTGTGAATTGTATCTTGACCTAATAAAATTTCTTAGCAAATCAATAGTGTTATTTTTTGCATTACTAACATTGTTTATACCTGTACTATCAACGATTCTAATGTGTAATGTTTGCCCAGCAAATCGTAAACCGGAACACCTGGTTAAATCATGTGCATCTCTCATTGTCCTTACCTGTCCTTGTAATAGCTTACCAGTTGAATCAATAGTCGGATTACTGACGACTATTCTTGCCTTACGACTAAGAAAATTGATTAAATCTTGTTGTGATGCATTATCCCAACCTTGAATTTCAACTGTAATCATATTTTGATTAACGTATTCATTTGCTCGCTGTAAGGTATGTGCTGAACTATTATACCCGCCACGTCCACCTCTATTGCTGCTATTATTACTGTAACCACCTCTACCACGATACATTGAAAATTTGGAATGTTGTTAGATGTCTATGTGAACAGAAAGATGAATATTTCCAACCATCAAATAAAATGTTCAACTATGTACATATATGCAGAGGCGTGACATCTTTCAGAGAATTTCAAATATAAAATTTTTTTCACACGCTGCTGCAACGCAAGGTTATGTGAGGAAAGTAGGAAGCAAGGCGAATTAAAGCCAGTTTTTAAAAAAAATTTGTAGTTTGGCACGCAGTTTCTCACGAAGAGATATATTCTGTAAAAGGGGGAAACAATTTTTTTTACTCGGTAAAATTTTAGCGCCCGTAAAAATTGCCCACAGACTAGAATGGGACCCCGGCAAACTGCAACAAAAAGTTCCCACGGACAGCCAGGAAACAATACGTCCGTCCACAAACGTTAAAATCACGTGACACATACAATATTTTTTCTTCTTTTTTAATTTTCATCGATTTTAAAAAAGTTTTTTTCACAAAACAGAAAAAGTGAAAATTTTGCCATGTTTTGCAGCTTTCAAGTCTTAAATGTTTTCAGGATCTCGGAATGGTTACCTAATTGGGAAAGTTGGCGATACTTTTTTGGACCTTGTTGTAATTTGAAATTTTGTGTTTTTATTTTGATTGTATAGCAGTAACCATACCTATTAACATTTTAGTTCTTTTTATTTTACAACATGCTAATGTTTATCTAATCATTGCACTGGTTAGTTGTAAAAAAAAAAAATTATAGTCTTTCTAAGTGAATCGCTCTGGCGCTGCCTCATTAGCCAGAGAAGTTATCTGGTTCATGTTCGTGGGACATTTTTGCGGTAGTTTTGCGGTAGTTTTCCGGGATTCCAATTCTGTTCCGGCCGCGTTGCACAGGCAAAGAAAATTTGCCGGCAAAAATATTTAGTAGTCTTCTCCAGGCTACACATAATTACTGGAGCAGTTTAAGACGCCAATATATAGGCCTGACTAGATCGTTACATTCTTAGTTGTGAGTCAAAGATTAAGTATATATAGTACATATTTTATAAAATAATTAGGAAATTAGATGGAAATTTTATCACCATTTGAAAGGAGAGTAAATATAATTAGAAAATAGTTGATAAAGTATTAGTATGAAAAAATTCAAAAATATTAAAAGGTTCTTCAAAAAAAAAAAAAAATTAAAACAAAAACAGATTTCACCAAAGAGTAAACATAAATTAAAATTAGGGTACGGTGGAGTTCATTAAAACGTAAACAAATATTGAAATATTTTATATTATTATTGTTATGTTCAAAATGCAATGAGATTTCATATATCAAACTTTAGCCAATCTAAATCGTCCATATTAACATTGGGTGATGTTTCATTACCACCAATATTATCATTGATATCATCACTGGTGTTATTACTTGTAGCATTATTAGTAGTATTATTCGCAAAAGATTTTTGTGGAACTTCTTCTGTTTTATGATTCATATTTACAACGCATTTACCCAAACCAGATTTTCCATTGGCTGATATCCTAATTGCATTCATTCCAGCACTCAAGTTACTAAAATTTGATGGTTTTTGTTGACGTTGTAATGAAAATTTACTCACAAGAACGTTATTTGAATTAGATCCAACGTTATTTGAAATTGACATGTTATTAGAATTATTTGAGGGTAACTGTGAAACGCTGCTGTATGATAAACCACGTTTAATATTTAGATCTTGGTATAAATTATGCGATGATGTAGAAGAAATGGAATTATGTCTAGAAATTGAAGGTGGTCCCATAGAAATACTACCAGCAGGAGAAGCCGCATATACTGGTGATGCAGTAGTTAAATTACTGATAGGTGAATGCACAGTTGATGATGATGATGGAGAGTAAGATATTCCTATATTTGAGACAGTCATTGGAGATGAAGATTGAGAATTTTGTGATGATGACAAATTTAATTTAGATTTTCTTCTTTTAAACTGTGGTATATCTTGTGGTTGTGATGGTGAATTCCCAATTGAAAAGGAAAAACTACTAGGCGCAGCAGAGGTTGGTGTACTTGGTGATGATATGTCTCTTGCAGGTTTTGGTAATATAGGAACATTTTTGGGGCGTGGCTGTGATTGAGAAAGCGGTGATGCATGTGTTTGCAATTGTGGAAAAAACTGAATATTAGATCCAGGTTGTGACCCGGATAGTATTTGTTGTGGTTGTGGTTGTTGTTGTTGTAGTAGTAGTTGAGATTGAGATTGAGATTGAGATTGAGATTGAGATTGAGATTGAGATTGAGATTGAGATTGAGATTGTGCTTGGAACTGTTGTATTTGTTGAATTTGATGTTGATAATTATTTTGTAACTGTTGTTGAAATTGTGGCTGATGCTGAATTTGAGAATTAAAAGTATCGTCAAAGGCATGAGAGTTTGGAGCACTTTGTGAAAAAAATCCAGAATTTGGCGAATGGCCTTGGAATTTGGAATTTTGCGCCTGAGTCAAATGTGTCAAATTCTTGTAACCTTCACCTTGAGCACTCACTGATTGTCTCTTTGAGTTTCTCTTCTTAATAACGTCCGTTTTCAGGGACAGAGGCCTCATTGTCCCATGCAGCTTCAAGAATAAACCACAAGCATTGCACAAAGTATTACCATTTGGATCCTTTCTCCATAGTGGAGTTTTTGTGGTTCCACAATTATTACATTTGGAGATTGTCTTTGTATTTTCCTTTATTGAAAGCGAAGACGATACATTTGATTTAGATAAACGAGCTTGTGTTTGAATTTCATTTGGCTGTGGTGTTGATGCAGAAATTTGACGACTTGCTGGTGATGGGGAATCATTTGTATTTAATTTTATTATCTTAAATTTTGTAGTTGTAGGATTTGATTTATTATTTGATTTATTAGAAACAGAAGTTTTATTTTTATTTATTCGTGTTTCATTATTTATGTTGAAATTATTAGATCTATTTGACATTTGATTTTCATCTGATGATTTGGTTTCTTTCTTAGACAGTATATTTTGTTCGTTTAAAGATATCGATGAATCTGATTTTATTTTTATCTCTAGTGGTTTGACAGGAAATTGATTCGATTGTAAATTTAAATTGTTTGCATCATTTATCCTTTCAAGTTCATGAAAAATATCAAAATCTATATCGCAAGAAGCTAAATCTTCATCGTTTTTCAAATCCATAAGATCTGAAAAGGCGAATGTTTTAAATGAATCCATAATTTTGTCACTACCAGTGACATTACCAGTAGTCACATTTTTATTATTATTGGTATTATTTGTGTTTTGTGATTTTGATAGGAAAGTAGTAGTTGAGTTTGGGCTTTCCGTTATGGATGCTGGAGTAATTATATTATTGGAACTTGTATTGCTGTTTTTTCGATTGTCAAATTTATTATCTTTGGCATTAATTTTATCGTTAATATTGTTATTAATTTTAATATTATTTGTATTACTAATAAATGTACCCGGAGAAGATGTTAATGGTGTAAGTAAATCTATTGAAATTATATCCTCATTATTCAAGGAATTTCTATTATTTAAATCTAAACTTGAATGTATCATTGAAATATCTAAATCTGACCGAAAATCTTTAATATTATTAGAGTTTTGTATTGCATGACATTCTTGACGTAGGGCTCTATTATGCATTCGTTCATAAAGTGGCAGCAACTTTTTTGCATTTGAATAGATATCCCAAATAGAATTCGATTCCATTTTATTTGTAAGTATGAGAGAAAAAAAAAGGTGCAAAAAACTATGAGACGAATTATAGTTTAAAATTTGGTTGATAATTTGTTTTGCTATTAAAATATATATCTGACTTTGTTGTTTGATGTAGAAGAATGTTTAAAAAAAATTAATATAGTATTAATGCTTGATATTGAAACCCCTTGTTAGCTAGATTAAATGTTATTGTCTTAAATAATAATAATTAAAAAAAAAGACGGTATTTCAATTAAGGCGAAGTAAAAATCTTTGTTTTTTTTACTGTCATAACAAAAACCGAAAAATCGAAGTCGAGCAAACTTTGGAAACCGGGAAAATCTTCTTCATAAAAGAAAAAAAAAAAAAAAAAAAAAAAAAAAAAAAAAAAAAAAAAAAAAAAAAAAAAAAAAAAAAAAAAAAAAAAAAAAAAAAAAAAAAAAACGAAAAAATAAAAAGAAAAGAAAAAAAAAAAAATAGTGCAACAATTTCTCGGTCATGGCATGACAATATTTTAGTATTGACAATTACGTAATTACAATATCTGACAGCAGTAACTGTCCCAAATAATCAATTACTCTTAAAATTCAATATTTTATTTTTTCCTAAAACCTATTTTATTATATACTCAATAACAGTTAAATAGTATCCTTCATACGCTCACGTAATTTTCTTTCTTCTTCATCTAATAATGATAGCCTCATAGCTTCTTCTATCAGTCTATCTTCAATCTCAATTTCTTCCTGCCTACTCATATGTCCATTGCTACTAGCATGTGTATGTCTATATCTGTGCGATCTACCGAGAAGTCCATAGCTGCCATCATCATGACTTAAAAGTGATGTGGCGTGTAATGCAGTAGCTGCTGCAGATCTCCTTGCCATTTTACTACGTGCACTCAGTAACTTTTGTTCCCAATCAGGCCTAATCATATCAATGGTCACCACAGATGGTGCATCTGGTGGTAATGATTCCCTTCTTTTTCTAGATCCAACAATATCTTGATTCTTATTTGTTAAACTACTATTTTTCTTATGATATTTCTTTTTCCTATTTTCAAAATTTATCCTTTTAGTACTAAATGGATCAGCCAAATCAATTTCCGTTAAAATATCACTTTGAGTATCTCCTTCATTGTCATCACCACTACATACTTCTTCTATCGTTTCATCAATTAATTTGTATTCACTCGGTCTACAAGATCCATCAATTCCAGTTTTAAAATCTTTTGGACTTATATATGTAACACCAAAATTTTCAACTGCACAAAACGGACATTTTACTGGCTCACTGATTAAATTTTCTGGATTATTTTCTTCAGACGTTTCTTCGGTATTATTATTATTATTGGGTTCTTCATCATGTGGAAAATGTGGATCTAGCCTTTTCATTTGAACAAAACATTCTGTACAAATAGATTGAGCGCAGCATCTTGTGGTATTTAACAATTTTGGATAATAAAGGAAACAAATAGGACATTCTTCCGAATCTCTATAAAGTGTTAATAGTAAATCATCTGATGGAATATCAGGATATTTAGTTGGATTCTTTTCATGCTCTTTTAAATCTTTAGAAAATTTTTTATTTTCAGAGTTTTGAGCTGCAGCTGCTCTTTCTTTCAATTTTTTCTTTAGTAGTTTACTTTCTTTACGTTTTAAAGAAGTTGCTGATTTGTGAATTTTGTGTTCATTGGGATCTTCATAATCATCTTCTAAGTCACCAGTATTAATGTCTGCATGTAATTTTAAGTTACTCTTTAAATATGATAATAGCTCATCATTGGTCCAAATCTCTTCAAAGTCTTGTAAGGGTGTGAAAAAAGGTGATAATTTTCTCTTTATAATTAAATCACGCACAATATCTGTCATATAATCCAAATTATACTTGTAATTATCGTATGGAGCTAAATATCCACCATCAACATTCTCACCATACTTCACAACTAAATTTAAAATTTGTTTAGTTTTAAGCCTTAACTTTTCAGCATCTTTCTCTTTCTTCTTTTTACTTATTCCTGCATCACGTTCCACCCCTGTCAAATATTCTCTAGTAAACGCAGCTGTAGTGACGCTCCCAAATGATAAAGAGTCATTAGATGGTCTTGCTTCTTTTCCTGGTGCATTACCCATATTATGTTTGCCTTTACTTTTCTTCTTAAAACGTAGTGGAAAATAATAATGATTTTTTTCTTTATTTCTTCACCCGCCTCTTTTTGCCCTTTCTTTGTTTCCTTTCCCAAATAGGTAAAAAATAACAGTAGAATTTAAAAAATGATGAAATAAATGAATAAAAAATAAATTATCTTATCAAAATAATCTACTCCTAAATATTCCGAAAGGCTATATTAGTCTACCGGATAGATTTAATTGGCTTCAATCAAGAAAAGCTGTACTACATTCACACATTCACACGCCTGAAACAAGGTTCCCCCCTACCCCTCCCCCTGACTCGACAAGAAAAAACCGCTCATTCAAACTGTGCATTGGCTTATCTATCATAAAAAAAACAAGAAAAACAAAAAAAAAAAAAAAATAAAATTCTTGATTAGCTAATTTCATTGTACTCTATGATTACAGTTTATTTAGTTAAATTATATTCATTAAAAGTAACATATTTAACACACAATCAATGTGTTAACCCATACCCAAATCCAACAGCAATACCAATAATAGTACCAATACAGAATATTCCAAATGCGACAAAACTGGCAATTTTGTACTTCCGGTCAAATTTTCCAAAAGCTTTATCTAAAAACCCCAAAGCAATTAAAAGCCAAAATGGCGGTGCTAATATACTGAAGAATAAAAATAATAACGAAACAAAATCAGAACAACGTTCATTTAAAGTATAGTCATAATAAGTCATATTATAATCACTATTTGTTATCGATATTCCTTTTTCTAATTTGGTACCGTCCTGAAAATTTCGTCTTAGATCAACTTTTTTATTCATTCTACTCTCAGGTAATAACATTTTTTGTGATCCATTAGACAATCCTGAAGTATTAGACTGATCGGAATCTTCGTGGTATCTTCTATCATGAACAGTATCTAGATATTTTGATGATGGGATTCTCTGAAGATCATCAATGCCTGAACCATTCGTACTGTTAATATAAACCGATGATGGATCTCCAATGTTGGTTTTGTTAATGTTATTCGGCAATATCCTGTTTTCTGATGATACATTCTTAGTCATTTGAAATGATTCGGGTGGTGGTTTTCTAATTGGTAATTTGTTCGTTTTATTGGGTCTTAATTTTGATTGTGATATGTCACTATTTGATTTGACCAATGGTGTTTCAGACTTTGATGCAAATTTAGGATTTGAAATAGATTCTGATAAGACCGAGACCGTAGAATTGTTATTTAAATTGAAATTTTTAATTCTAGTCTCCCCAGATACATTCATATTATTCATTGTTAAAATAGGTTCAGTTAGACTATCTGAAACTCCTTGTAGTACATTGGAGTTTGTCGAAATATCGGATATCCAACTATTTTTTATATGATAATCCTCATCTTTTGTTCTGTTGTTTGAGGAAAATTGGTTTAACTGTAGATTGGTAGTAGACACAGTTTCAATCGAATCTCTACTTTTGGATACATCATCAACTATAATTGACAAACTAAACTCTGAGTTCAATGTGTTCTGTTGTTGAGATTTGTTTTCAAATTTAGGCCGACCATTTATATCCTTTGATGGTGATGCAAGGAGAGTCTCACTAAATATCCCGGTTGATAAACGTTGTGACTGCCGTATCCTTCTTGACAAATCATTTTCATCAGTTGATGTGGTATTGTCATTAGAAGATGTTGATGTATCTGGTATAATATCACTTCCATTATTTGTATTATTGCTGTTGTTATTACTGTTATTACTGTGACTGGTATTAGAACTAGTATTATGACTATTTTGACTTGTATTGTTGTTATAATTTCTAGAATTATCATCATCATCATCATCATTATTTTCATTCCCATTTTCATTCCCATTTTCATATTCATATTCATTTCTATTTTCATAGTCACGACTATTGTCATTATTATCAGCATTATTTTGTAAGTTATTAGGACTGCTTGTATGTTTTGAAGTACCGATATTAGAACGATTATTTTCATATTGTGCATTGACCACAACTTTTGAATCAACAAAATTTAGAGATTCTTCGGTAAAGTTTTGATCCTGTATTGAAAAACTTGTATAGTTACTTTGAAATGAATCATCAAAATCAAAACTTTCAGAAGGCACAGGTGGTGGCTGTTTGGGTTGATTATTCTGTTTATATTGGTAAAAATATGGATTTGAAAGATTTTTTGAATTTCGTTTATTCAATCGTTTTATAATTTTATTCCTTTTCTGTTCTAGTGAAAGAGAACTTGCATTATCAGTCAATGAATAATATCTTTTACCTTGAATACTACCAAGTGATGATTTAGAGTGTGTTCTATCTAAAAATGACATAGTGGACATATTTGTAATATCATTTAATGAATTTGATGAATTTTTGTAAGAAGTCATTAACATATTATGAGAATATCTTGATTTAAATAGTGACCTTTGCTTTGACTCATCAGGTATCATTCGTATTGAAGTTCTTGAGTGTATTTTTTGAGGAGTTCTCAATCGTGATGGTTTGGACGACGTTAGACTTTCATAATTGAGGAATTCAGATTCAATGTCATCATCAATACTGTCAGTATCTGTTGAAAAAATAGAAAATTCGTTTGTATTTCGTCTTTCGGAATCAAGTGAAATGACAAATGGATTATTAGTTGATACGGAACCCATGTCTATTTTATCGATTTTTGTATCTATGTATTGTATTGTATTTCTACTAGCAGTTTATATATATATATGAGAAATTGAATTATCCTGGAAACTACTAAAACAATCCTACTAATAATAACAAATCATAACAAATTTCTTCATTAAATTTGGAAGCGTATTCGGTAACAGAAATTTTTATTACCAACATGGAAACAAAACAAATGGAAAGAAAAAAAAAATAAAAACAAACGCGGTTTGCTCATGATGGAAGATATTTTTTTTTTTTTTAAACTTTTAAAAAGTAATTATAATTTTTATTCTTTAATTTGTTTTGCATTAGAGTTTTTTTTTTGCGATTATTGTTATTTTTCTGGCTTTGATTATTCCCTTAATTAGTATTATGCCTAATGAATTGGTTCAATATTCTAGTTCAGATTCAGAAGATGATACATTTAATTTACCGCTAAAGAAACAAAAACTTCAACAACCTCCACCAATAATACTTCAAAAATTCTCTAAAATACCATTGAAAATTACAAAAAAAAATAGAAAAAATGGAATATTACTAAACCAAGAATTAAATGAAATATCATTTATATACATCCAGTTTGTACCCGATGAGAAATTTTTATGTAAAGTTAATGATACCATAAATATTATCAATCAAACTCTTAACACTCAAGTTGGAATAAATTCAAATATGACATATATAAAAAACCTTTGCATTAATCCACTTACTTTAAATGCCAATACACTGCATATTTCACTTTGTTATAATTTTCATATGAAGAAAAATGAATTAGACAACCTTACAAAGAATATTTCAACAGATTCTGAGATAAAAAAAATCAAATTTCCTTTATCATTGAAGTTTGAAAATCAAGTCAAATTATTTCCAAATGAAGATAAATCTAAATACTTTGTTGCATTCGTATTAGATAAATCATCGAGAGATATTGTTCAACCGATTGTAGACTATATCAATTCACACAATTTAAATGTAAAGAAATATGACGTCAATTCCCTTCATACTAGTATTGCAGAAATCAATACTGAAATAGAAATACCTATACCTTCCATATCATTAAACACAAAAGAAATCAGAATCGATAGTGACTCTCTTGTTATTACTCGTGGCAGATCGATTAAGCTAATTTCTGGCTGAGCCCATTTATGTCTGTTATCAATACGCCGATCGACGCATTTTATGTTTTTTTTTTTAATTTTTTAATTTTTTAATTTTTTAATTTTTTAATTTTTTTATTTTTTGCCTTTTTCTCTATTTTAAGTGAGTTGCATGTTGTAAATGATAGGTGGCAAATTATATCAACTTATCAAATGGTAATTACATGATTATTATTTTTTGGTTATTCTAATAAGGGAAGAGAAAAAAACAAATAAGATCACTCAATTCAATTATACAATGAGCTCTAATTATTCACCTAATGATCCATTATATACCCCACCTATTAACTCTGATGTAGATTTGAGCAAACTGAGCCCACAAGAATTGAAGTTATACAAAATGTATGGTAAATTACCAAAAACAAATGATATTTTGCGTGGGAAATTAAAGGATAGAAAGTTTTTTGATTCAGGTGATTATGCAATGTCAAAAGCGCAGGGCAAGGTAGCAGATTCTGAACAAGTTGGTGTCTTAAATCCTTTAAAAAATCCCGAAATTGAGAATGTTGCACGAATTAATAGAAATTCAGTTGCAGGAAGTGTTTCTGGTGGAACAGGTGTTTTGAAGAAGTCTAAACTTGAAGAAGAGGCAGATGAAAACTGAATCTAAAATAAAAAGGTAGTAACACTAATAATAACATTGACGATGATGATGATGATGATGATGATGATGATAACGATGAACCAATTGTTAACTTTTAGTATTGATTGAAACAGAAAACTACATGGTTTTGATGTGGAATCCAAATTAATGTGGCTTTTTTTGGTAATTTTGCAAACTATGAATCAGTTTTTAAGATCTTTCTTTTTTTGTTTTCTTTTAATTTCTATCCTTCTTTTTCTGTTTCATTGTCTTTTTTTTTAAAAAAAAAGAAAGACTCTGAACATTATTTTATAAATATTTTATTTTATATGCTTTTCAAAAAAAAAAAAGAAAAAAATAATAAAGTACAATAAGAAAATCAAGTATTAAATTAAAAATTAACATTAACATTAAAAAAAAAAAAAAATAGATATATATTATTTTTTAGATATATGTAAACTTAAGGGAAGTGAAATAAAATAAACAGTCAGATTTAATGGCGAAGAAGTTGTAAGAAAAAAAAATCATAAAAACCTGTTAGATTTTTTAAGTGTGATAAAAATAATAGCAGATAAGAAAGAAAATGAGGCTCTCCATAAGGAAATATCAAAATTTTCATTCAAAGCTAAATAATTATATGCCAATGAAGCTATAGATATTGAAAATGTAGCAACGAATTCATTAAATGAAGCACCAACATATGTAAAGAGAGAAATATTTTCAATTATAAATATCAAATCAGCTTGTAATGTAGATGACCATTGTAACTTTTTAAAAGAGTAAACTATTCCAATAATAGCAACACAAAGCTGTAAAATTGATGTACTTTGAATTGTACTTCTCAACCGAAATTGAATCTGCTGTGCATTTAAAAAATGTAAAATTGTAAAAATAAGACAATTTAAGACAACAACTTCTAATGTAATTTTAAAAAAGGAATTAATATTTCCCAATTGTATAGAAGAATAGAATGGTATAATATTTGGATGACTCTGGTGAACACTATCAAATAAATAACAAATTGATTGACCAAAGATGAAAACTTTCATAGCATAAGTTACCAATATTAATATAGGCGATTGCTTGGTTTTGTCATCGGCAACACATTCTTCTTTCTTATTAACTACTTTTTCACTCAATTCAGTATATAGATTTGAATCTTCCTCTTGATTTTCATCAAAGATGTTGTTTCTACCACCATATATTGAATATAGTGGTGGATCTGTGAGTTGTGTTGTAGATGACTGTGGTGTTCCATTCAAGGTATAAAATTTTTGTGTAGATTTATCTGAAGATAATTTAGGTATTTCTATTTCCATTGTTATTATGAGAATTGATTTTTAATATAAAAAAGAAAAAACTTAAAATATCTAACTAATGATAAACTATAAAAATACTATCTATCTATCAAAATTACCATTTTATGTCTCCTGTACAAAAACCAAAAAAAAAAAAACCAAAACATAAACTCACGTGATGCTTACATAACAGTCACGTAAATTGAATAATTAAACCGAATTGAGTAAATTGGCAATCCAGAGATATTCTCTCCTTTCTTAATGTTGTGCGGTGGAGATTGATTTGTTGATGTTGTTGTTGATATACATTTGTCTTTGCAATTGAAGGGATTATATATATTAATTGGGCCAGACCATTTAAGGAAGTTATATTAGTCTATTGATTTTTAATAATAGTTTTACTTATTTTATTTTATTTTAATTTAGTTTAATTTATTTTAATTTATTTTATTTTATTTTATATTTTTTTCTTTTGGTTAAAATTTTAATATTGGTAATTAGAGTAATAGGTGTTTACATATATATTTCCTACTGTTATACAAAATATGGTGGATGTTTATACTTCTACATATTCTCATATTGATGTCTTTGAAAGCACAATAAACAATATCCCACTGATGAGAAGGTGTGATGATAATTGGGTTAATGCCACACAAATTTTAAAAATTGCTGGATTTGGTAAAGCCCAAAGAACTCGTTTGTTGGAAAAGGAAGTTCATAAAAATACACATCGAAAAGTTCAAGGTGGTCATGGTAGATTTCAAGGTACTTGGGTTCCGTTAAGTTTTGCAAAAGAATTAGCATTGCGTCATAAAATTCCAATTGATGATTTGGCAGTTTTATTCTATGATCCGTTGACGCAACCTCCTCTTCCAAGTAAAAATCCAAATTCAAGTTCAAAATCAGAGAGGAAACGTTCGTTGAAATTAACAACATCAAAAGATAAAAATGATAATGATAATGATCTTCATCCAGCCAAAAGGTTAAACTCTCCTCAAAAATCTTCAGGTGTGAAAAATGAAGGATTTGCTTTACCTCCTACTTTTGGAATGTGTAATGATTTACCAAATAATACCAAGGGGAAATCAAATACGATTTTAATGAACGGAAATATCAAAATTAAATCAAGACCTAAATCACACAACAAATCAAATTCAGTTTCAAACACAAAAATCCAAACTCTAACATCTAATCCAAACTTCCAATTTCAACATCAAATGCAAACACAATCACACCAATTGGAAGTTCAACGTCAATTGCATATGCTTCAACAACAACATAATCAAAGTCAGGATTTTTATCCAAATAATGATGTTGTTTACCATCAGCATCAACAACAACAACAACAACAGCAGCAGCAGCAGCAGCAGCAATTTGATAAAAATAATCAAGTTGTTTTTGATCATGCAAACAACCCCATTATCCCTAAATATTATCCAACCCATACAACTAACCATAGCATTAACTCAATTACTGAGATTTCAGATGACTTTCATCCACACCGTAGAGATACTAGTGACACTTCTACTTCGTCCAACGGATACTTAATGTACGATAATAATAATAATAACAACAATAATAATAGTACTAATATTAACCACAATCATAATATGATTCATAATAATAATTATAATCCTAACCTGAAAAAACAAATGAATATACACCCACGAATGCAATCATTTAATCATCAGCAATATCCAATTGAACAAAGAATGGATATGAAACAAAATCCAATATATCAAATTCAAAATAAACATCGGAAAAATAACTCATATTCTGAAATGCTTATGGATCAAGATATCAATTATGTAAATACTACAGATGTTAATTGTGATCAGAGTATAAATAATCAGAATCAAGAAGAATCTGATTATTATACAGTCCAACTTCTATCATTTTTTGTGAATGATTCACCTATTCCAGAGTTTCTTTACAATCCACCACCAGATTTTGATCTCAATAAACCAATTGATGATGAAGGACATTCTCCATTACATTGGGCATCTGCTTTAGCCGCTGTTGATATTATAAAACTTTTGGTTAATCATAATGCAGATACTTTAATGTTAAATAATTCAGGTATGAATGCCCTTTCAAAATTGATTCATTTTAATAATTCTTATGATTGGAAAAATTTTCATGTTATTATTCCATTATTAAAACATTGTTTAGTTGTACCTGACAGGAATCAGCGTACACCTATACATTATTTGATGGAATTAAGTTCCACATCTAATAAATTTAATGCAACTCAATATTATTTTAAGGAAATTATAAATTTTATTAAATTACAACAAAAGGAAGCTGAAAAATTTAATGGTGCAAATAGAGACCGTCAATTGTTGAATGTACTTATTAATCATCTTGATATTAATGGTCATAGTGCATTGTATTTAGCGGTAAAGGCCCAATCGAGGTATTTTATAAAGGAATTATTAAAAAATGGTGCTGATATTAATAAAATTGGAATTGATAAAATACCGGTTGATATCTTGAGAGAAATTGAAATGGAAAATAGACTTGTTAATGTAAGTATGGAAATGGGTATTAATACAAATTCTGGGGTGGATATTCGAATGGGTATGAACTCGAATAATCAACAAAATCATAAAAACTCCGATCATTTACAAATTTCTTATGATTCAATGATTCCATCCTCAAACAATACTGCAATTTCTAGAGCATTAAAAGACCCTAATTATCATAGAAATCATGTTACTTACGGGAATATCAACACAAACAGCCTTGTTGATGATGCTAAAAATAATAATCATATTAATAAATATAAGGACCAAAATAGTAACGTTGATGATGATGTTCATATTAATAATAATGATGATAATAATAATGATGATAATGCTAATGATAATATTGATAATAAACATGAAGGTGAACTACATCACGGACACAAGCACAAAAGGGAGTATGAACACGAACATCAACATGAACATGATGGTGTGCGCAACAGAGACGCTAAAAATAATAATCCTTTCTTGGTTCCAACTGCCAATTCAGTCGACACAAATCTTAATAAAACATTACAATATAAAATAGGTAGTAATAAAACTTCAGAAACTGAGTATGACCATTTGGAAGACAAAGAAAATATTTTTGATGGAAGAGTTAAAAATAGGCTAGAATCCACAAAGCGATTACCAGCTGATATTACTTCAACGCCTTCCAAAATGGATATTGATAGATCTGTGCTATCCACAGGTGACTCAACGATGAACGATACCATACCTGAAGAAAATCAACATTCATTGTTACAAATTCAGCCTTCTAAAATATCTATGCTGGAAATTGACAAATTTACTGAATCTTTCCCAAGCATGATTTCAAAGTTGAAAAATTCAATAGAGAATAAAAATGACCATTTAAATTATAATGTCGAAACAATTCATAAACTAAATGATGAAATATCCACTTTGACTATGAAAAATTCCAAATATCTGAAAAAAATATCTAAAGTTGCCAAATCTGACTCAAAATCTAACTTTATTAATATTGCAAAGTCTTCGAATGAAGTATTTGGCAATTTCCTTAGTTCAAATGAATCAAAAATAGATATGAAATTGGAGGAGAAAAGTGATAAACTTTTGGATTTGTATGAACGGTCACAGGCATTGGAAGTTGCAAAGCTAGTTAACACTGAAGAAAACTCAATTGTGGAAGAGTCTAATCAACTGAATAGCAATAAATTGGAATCTGCTATCCAATTGACGCTAATGCAAATAACTCGTAGGAAAATAATAGAACAGACGTTGAAATTATATTTAAATGAAGGCGTGAATGATGAAGATTTCAACTTTGATGAAGATGCAATGGATATGAGTATGGCAGTAGATGACGCTGAGAATCTGCGGATGATGAGATCAAAGCTTTCTGTTTACAAAAAATTGATTTCCAGTATTTGTGGATTACCAGCTTCTGAAATTAACAATGATTTACTAGACGGTATAGAAAAAGTTTTAACCTAGACTCTTTTATAAAACAGTTATTATTATTTTTTTTTATCGTCCTCTTTTTTTAAGCAATTTATAGATATATTATACATTTAATAAACGAATTGATTTCAAAACAAAAGTATAATTTATTTTTATAAACATGAATACATAATAAATATGATTAAAAATTAGTTTATTCTTCGGATAAATCAACACCACCAATGGCCCATATTTCAGATTCGTCTTCAAACTGATCAGAAAACATTGCCTCTTTATCACCACCGGCACTAATTTTCTCCCTCTCAACATTAGCTAATCTATTACCAACTCTCTTGACATATTCAGTGATTGATCTCAATTGTAAAACTGATCCAGAGACCGTATTGACCGTCTGTTCGCCGGCCAAAGATTCAACCCAATCGTTGAGAACTAAATTAGATTCATCTTCAACAAGTTTCAAAACAGCCAAAATTGCCTTCTCACCGGCTAATTTCACAGGTATAATTGGATCACGAACACAAGCAAATACGGAAGGAATCAACAAGTCTAAATGTGGATGAACCGCACGCTCATATTGATATCTACATATTGTTCTAACAACCACTAATGATAATCTTCTAGTGTCAGAAGAACTTGAGGCTGGACTTCCCATTAAAACACAAAGTTCGGAAATTAACTTACGGATAGCATTATTCTCAGCTTCTTCATCAACAGATTCTAATTTGTCAAGTGATAATATCAATTTACCTATTGCAATTGTTGAATTATCACTAACATATGGTTTGGTTGATTGCGATGTAGAGATAATAAATTCGCAAATTTCATTGAATAAACCCGAGTTCAAGACTGAATCTGCAGAATCCTTCAAAAATGCATTCAATGTTAAAATTGCAAATCTTGCTGAATCATCATCAGTTAAATCACATGAAAAAATCTTGGTCTTCAACATATTACTCAATTCGGTTCTATTTAAAATTTTGGACAAAGCACCTACTAATTTCGCATATGCAACAGCAGCAGTAACACCGGCAGATTCATTAAACATATCTTGTTCAACTAAATTCATAATACCGTTTTTACTTGCTTCACTCATTTTAGATCCCGCCTTATCAACAACTTCTAATAAAGCTTTCAAGATAGCAGTTTTGAGTGGGACATTACCCGAATCAATAGTCTTAGCATTATTCAATAATTCTGTTACCAATGGGTCAACCTTTGGTTGATATTTAATCAAAGTACCTAATGCCTTTGCAGCTCTGGTTCTTAATAGTTCATTAGTTGGATCACTTAATGACTTAATAAATGTACGTTGTAATTGTGGAATAAATGGGAATAAAAATTGTGGAATCTTTGAGAATAATTTATTCAATGCTAATAAAATAGCACTTTTAACGTCACCATTAAATCTTTCTCCGATAACTCTGATTAATGGACCAACAATGACAGTAACAAAAGGTTTTAAACATGCAGCTGGTGTATGATCTACAATCATAGAAATACCGTTAGCAGACATTTCTCTTTGTTGGGGATTACCATACATCAAACCGTGTATGAAAATCGGTAGAATACAGTTTGGACCTCTTGGTAAAGTAAATGCATAGATATCTTCGGTGTCGCTTTGAATATATGACAATGTTTGGCGCACAGGAACAACCAATTTTTCCAACATTTCCTTAGGTTGTTTTTTAACAAGAATTGATAATGTTTCAAATGATTTCTTTGCAAGTTCTTCATCTTTGTCGTTCAAAAGATATATACATTGTACAACAATGTCTTCTGTGTAAATAGAGTAATCCAATGTAGTTTCCTTAAAAAAGTCAGGTAAAACATCAAAAATAATATTCCGCTTCTTATGATCTTCATGTTTGGTTAATGACAGAATTTGTTGTAAGAGTGGGTGGCAACCTTCATCTGAATCAACTGAAAGTAAAGTACGAGTCAAAGCACTGTATAATTCTTCTCTATCTCCTAAGTTGTTAGAAATTCCATCCACAAGCGCAGTAATAATTGTAGATAATCTTCTGTATAATGCACTTCCAGCAGCTTGTGCCAATGCACCGATTGCACGACCATTTATTGGTGGCGTCAACAATGATGGTATCAAAATTGGGAAAATCACATCTGATTTGGTTGACATAATCTCTTGTAATGCACAAAGAGCATCTTCTGAACCATCCGAACTGTTCAACATCTCCAATAATTGTGGAATAACTTCATCAACTGCTGAATTACCAATAGATTCTTGTAATGAATCAAAAGCTTGGGCAGCAGCTTCTCTAACACTTGGATTAGGATCAACCAATGCTTCTTTGACAATAGAAACAAAGATATCTTGATATTCAATAACATTATCAGTTGATGTAGATTTAATCAATTCATAAATTGCAATACAAATACCTTGCTTAGCATCTGAGTCACTACCAACCATAGCTTCTTTCAATGTAGGTAATAGTTGAGCTAATGCATTACCACCAACTCTTCTAATCATATCACCCAATGTAGCAGCAACAATACTTCTTTGTACATCATCAGGAGAAGCCAAACGACGAACAATAATATTTGTAAGAGTTGACATGATTTCCTTAAGAGTTCTTGGTGTATTAGCAACCAATGCCTTCCAAATGTTAGCTGCAGTTGCCCTAACAGCACCCGAAGTATCGGATCTACAAACAAACAATGATGATAAAATATGATTTCTTCTCTCAGTACCAAGTACTTCATTAAATGCTTTTGCAACATTCTTTGACATGTTAACATCGTCAGCCAATTCTTGTTTACCACTGATACCCGAAATTTTAAACAATAATTCACCTGTCAATTCAACAGACGATAATCTGATTCTTGCATTGTAATCTGATAAACCCTTTTCTAACTCTGGAAGTAACAAATCAACAGCTTTCTTTGCATAATTATTAACAATTAAACGACCAGTACGTAATGAAACATCTCTAATTTCTTCAACGTTATCAGCTAAACCTGCTAAAATAGGTGGAATTGTTTGAGATAAATATGGCGAAAATTGAGAACCAAAACAAACAGGTAAGAATAATAGTAATGGCATGAACCCTTCACGGATAAATGATTTTGAAGATGTAGTACCTGAAATAATAATTGGTAACATTTCTTCCAATTTGGAAATACCAAGACCATTGATGATTTCTGCCAATGCTTGTGCTGAACCTAACCTATTACCTGGTTTTTCTTCATCTTGTAAAGCAGCCAATAAATTAGAAATTAATCCTGGGAATTTATCTTCACCTAATTTTTCAACCAAAGAACCCAATGCACGGGCAGCAGTTGCACGAGTTTGTGGCACTGGGTCAACGACTGCATCATTCAATTCGCCAATCAATTGTGATAAATATGGCATCAAATCGTTAGTATCAACTAAAATAGCCATGTTACCAACAATTTGACACGCCTTCTTCTTGGTATTGGCAGATCTATCTTGCATACCTCTATCAATGACATGGATAATTAAAGCTAAGGATGGACCATCAATATAATGAACAAACTGTGTTTGAATTAAAGAATCTAATGCATCATTAGTGTATCTAGTAGGATCACCAATCGCTTTCAATAATGTTGGAACAAGTTCTTGAATTTCTGGATTTCTAATAACCTCACCAAACTTTTTCAATGCAGAGTCAGCCGCTTTTCTAACCTCCTTGTGTGTATCATTTAAAACACCGACAATTTCAGGAACAATACTTGGTAATGATGAAGATAATTGAGCAGGATCCAAATAAGCCATTGAACCAAGTAATTCCACGGAACCCTTCTTTGTTCTCCATGCAAAATCCTCAAGATTATTAATTGCAAGAGGAATCATTTTCTTGATACCATAACTTGTTGTATTCTTCATAATAACTCTTGCAGCATAATCGGTCGCTTCTCTAACTTCAGCTGAGGAATCACCAAAACTCTTCAAAACAATAGGCAAAATTTCAACAACATAGGGTTCAAAAAGGGGACCAAAAGACTGAGAAATACATTCAAAAGCAAACAAAACACTTTCTCTCTTATTACTATCTTTCTTATCGTCAGATGCTTCTGTAAGATTCCTGATAATATCATACTCGCACAACGCTTTAATACCAACGCCCTTCGCTAGCCCAGCAATACCATAAGCTGCACCTCTTCTAGATGCCAAAGATTTTCCAACAAATAATTTTTCAAATAAATTATCAATGTATGTAGATAATTTATTTTGGGTAAATGGAACAAGTGGAGCAATGCATTCAGAAACAGCATATTGAACATCTTCAGATGGTGTATCCAAAGATTCTAATAGCTTGTCAAGAATTGTATCAATTCTTGGATCATTACTATCTAAATGACGAGCAAGACTACCATATAAAATAATAACAGATTCTTTAACCATATCTTGAATTTTAGATTTTTCATCTTTTTCTGCCAAACATTTTTCAAAAACAGAAATCAAAATTTCAACATTATTCTTACCATTGTGTTCAATTATCTTCAGCCCGGCTTCTTGTAACTCGGATCTGACTAATGATTCATTATCACCAAGTGCTCTTTCGCCGATCAAAAGATTGAAAAAGGTGGAAATTTCTTCAGGTGCAGTGAACATCGATGCTAAATGGACAACAGTAAGTGCAACACCACTACGTTCTTCCCATTTATCAGTTAGAGCAGCAGCAGATTTGATTATTAAACCATATTCGTCGGTTTCCGGTTCTGGTGGTTTAGTCATGACTCTGTATAACTCTAGTAAATTATCAAGGTTTGTAGCAAATAATTCGTGGGATTTAAGTTTAATGATACTTGCTGCTATTGATTTGGCAATTGATAATCTTATACCGTTATCTTTATTTCCTAAATATGAAATCAACTTTGAAGGTACATTTTTCTCGAGGCTAAAGTTGGATTCCTCCCAAATTGTAACGGCAACATCTTTATTATTTTCCACGTTATCAAAACACGCAATCCACAATTCTTCATTGAATCCTAAATCAGTCAAATCAAATTCTTGATCTAAAGCTTCCAATACTGTTGCTCTGACAAAAGTATTAGAATCAATAACAGAGTTTAATATCATTTTCAAATCATGATCTGAAATATTCAAAGATATATTTTGACATAAAGAAATAAAGCATTCTTTGGCAATTTTTGATTTGGATGGCAATGCTAACAATTCTAAAAGGTGACCAATAATAGAAGTCCTTGGAATAGTTGAATCTTCAAATAATTCTGAATTGGAAGAAATGATTTCCAATGCCAAACTCAATTGTTCTTCTTCTGGGGATTCTTCCGAAAATTCAGTGTTTACTTTAGTAATCTTCTTTTTACCGTTTCTAACAACATAGTTTTTACCATTTTCAACAACTTTAACTAATAATGGTAAAACATACATCAAAGTCAAACTATTAAATAATGACTTATCTGAAGTTAATTTTAAACTAAACAGTTGAGAAGAAAGTAATTCATTCAATGGTTTACCGGTGTATTCAAATGGAATGGAACTAACCAAATGTAATCTTAAAGTAGATGAACCAACAAATTTCATACTCGATGTACCAATCAAACTATCTGTAGATACAACATCAGAAAGAGTCAAGAAACACTCAGATGCCAAACCGCCGACCAGCTTAAGCGCTGTTGGTGAATTAAGCAAAACTAAAATGTTAGAAATTGCAACTGGAAACCAAATCTTAGTACCATTATCAACTGATGCAGCCTGTTTGGATAAAGAAATAATAAATTGCAAACTACGACGAAGCTTTAAATACTTTGAATTAATTGAATCTCTAATAGTTTTTTCCAATGCTAATTGATCATTCACCTTGGTTTGTTCTTCCTTGGTTAGTTTTTTAATCGTTTTTTTCTTCGCCTCTAATTCTTTTCTAACGCTATTTTCCCATTTCAAAGTTTCAGAATCTTTTGATTTTCCAATATTGACAGGTTTGTTGGATTCTAGGACATTAACAACCAATTCACCATCATTACCCTTCCAGATATTGTATGTAGTTTCATCTATATCTAATTCTGGAACAATTGACAAATCTCCATTGATGATGTTTGAAAGCAATGGAACAATAGATGCCGGTGAAAAAAATGAAACGATAGATGCAGTTTTACATGCTGCTTCAAAAAGACCATTGTTTAAGATCTCCTGAGATGAATCAACCAAGATATTAGAAATAGTTTCAACAATTTGTTGTGCATTTTGTGAGACAATTTTTCCAGGGTCTACATGGCATTTTTGACATAAGCCAACCCAACTATCAGATGAAGATTTTAAAATTTCATGCTGGAAAGGAATCAATAAATCGGTCAATTGTAACTCTAAAACTGGAATATTAGCACTTTCAGCATTATAAATTGCAATAGAAATCGCTGGCAGCAAATAATTAAAGTCATAATTTAATTCAGGATTCAAAGAAGTTTGTCTAACTAATTCGTTCACAGCTGATGTCATTGAAAATCCAACAATCTCTTGATTAGAAGTTGAAAATTTGTAAAGTAAATCTCTAGCCAAAAGTCTAACCTTAGGTGTTATATTTCTTGAAATAGTTGCGTATAAACATGCAAATCCAAATAATGTAGAAGGTTCTTTCAAATATCGAGATAACGAAAATAGGGATCTAACAAACCATTCTTGAGATTCTTTGGTTGTTAACTTGGTAAGGATTTTAACATTAGTAAAACATGACATTTTTGTTTCAGTTTCTTTTAAAGATTTTTCAACTACTTTAAAGTCTAACAATCTATTTTTTAAATCCTCATTGCCAAAGGTCTCATATAAATGAAACAAAAGAGCAAGAGAAGCATAACCACCAGATATTAATTTATTATGAATACTAGGTAATGGTGCATTCATACATTCTTCAAAAATTTCCAATAAAGAGTCAGTAATTCCAGTATTAAATAATTGAATGATTTCATTTTCACTCTTAGTATTGATACATGATGACAAAACACAATCACTGAAGGATACACACCAAGATGTTTTTAATGGAATTTTCTTCTCTTTAAGTCCTTTATTCAGTAAATCAGTAATTGAGGCCTTAGTATCAAAATCAACATTCTCCGACAACAAATATACAAAACGAGAGAGCATTATTTTAAGTAAATATGACAAAATAAACTCATTATTTTCCTTGATGACGTAAGGCAAAATCAATGACAAAATTTTCTTAGTTGAAGGAATATTAGAACAAGGAACAGAATTAATAACATTTAAAACTAAAGTCTTCTGTTCAACTGCAGAGGATGAAAGACCCTTTAATATCTTAAAAAGTTCATCAATAATAGATTCGACAGCTTCGGCAGATGTATTCGATTGGCTTTTCTTCAAAATTGTGGAAAGAACAGTAGTAGCACCAATTCTCACAGATTCTTTTGATGCTTTTAAAGAGGATAACAATTGTGATAAAAATTTAGCCTTTGATAAAATGAAAACAATCTCAATTTTTTCATAATCTAATGCTTCAAAAATATATGGGGAAAAAATTGAAAATGTCAATTCTGAATTTCTTAAAGCAGCCTTTTCTAAACCTGGTACTAATAATTTTTCAAACAATTCACCAGAAGCGATTAAATTAATAAAATTGCCAAAAAGTTGTAAAGAAAACTTAGTTGGTGCATTTTTAGTAGCAAAACATGATTTTACCAAAAATGTGCATATATCTTCTTGTTTGCTTTTCAAAATATCTGAAAAATTTTTGTTTGTCGAATTATTCACTGCTTTGGATAACAAACCAAGCATAGAAATAATACCAGATACATCTAGTTTATCATTACATATGATATCAATGATTGATAAAATAACATTTGAATCGTGCTTCAAAATAACATCTAGTGATGATAATATTTCATAAACTGCAGAGGATAAAGATCTTAATCTATGTTTCTTAACATTTTCAATTTGGCTATATTCAGATATTGAAGATATCAATGAAACAGTTGATGAAATGGAAACTTTTAATAAAGTATCAAAAAATTCTTCATTCAAAACGAAAGTAATAACAGCAGAATTCCAATTAATCAAAGTTAGTAAATCTCTAACAGCAAGTGGTTTCATTGATTGTTTGGCAATAAAACCCAAAATGTTCTTTGAATATTTTTCAGCATCAATTTTAATGAAATTGCTGAAAGACTGTAAAACCAACTTATTAAATTTGGAATCAAATGGGTATCTTGTATAAGTTGATAAAATTGCAAACAGAATCAAATCCTTTTGTGAGTTATCTATTTTTTCACTTTCATTAACCAATACCGTATTTAATTTAAATAATGCAATATCCAATGAATTCGTTGATGAAGATTTAAGACATTCTAACAATGGAATAATTTCCTGAGACCATTTGTCAGATACGGTTAATTCTTCGGACATAATACAGTAATGGTATTAAGTTGGACAAATGAGTTAACTCGATATTCTTGAATGTGGTAATGGATAAATAATGAAAATCAATATGGCTAAACCAACCACATTTACGTCCAAAATCCGTGAATAAAAAAAACTTATTGAAAAATACTTAATATGACGAATGTTCGCACATCAAAAGTTGGAGAAAAATTTTTCGAACAAATTTCTTATAATTGAATCATTTCTCTATTAAGTCAACAAAATGAAAATTAATTTCCATTTTTTTATTTTGTTCTCTTTATCTAGCGGTTTAACTTTTACCAAATTATTAAGATATACTGATAATAAAAATTGGAATTTTGCTTATTGCTGTTATGCTTATAAGAATATTGCAATATTCAGCCAAGTACTTTGGAATAGTTAGGGAGATATTGTAGACGATCGTCCATTTTATTCGGCTAAGTAAAACATTATATTTTTATACTTCAATATTAAATGGAACTGAAGTAAATTTAAAACTGATGTTGACCTTAGAAGTAATTTACAAAACAAAATATAAAAAGTGAATATATAGATCTATAGATAAATTGGTATTTATAAACAGGGATCCCCAGTAATTATGCAATCCAGAACCATATACGTTCCAAAATATTTCTTGGAACTGGTGGAACGTAATTTCTAGTTTCTTCCTCAATTTCAGCCAAACCAGATACAACGTCTATTTCTTCTGGTGGTGCAAGGAATCTCCAGTTTTTAGTCCAAACGGCATGAACTAGGTAAATACCAAAAACAATTGGAAGTGTAATATATGCTGCAACAAAATCACTACCATTGAAATCAAAAAATACGGCATAACCATTTGTCAAGGCAACAAGTGAGAAAAAGAATAAACATGCATATGCACCAAATATTTGAATCTTTGGCCTATATGTGACTTTATCATCCATATTATGATAAGTAAGGGCCTTTCTAAATCTTAAATATGTAATTGAAACAAAAATCCAATCGATAAAACCTGAAACTGTAGAAATATTAGAAAACCATGTGAAAGCAACACTTGATGAATCAGAAACATTCAAATAAGCAAGTAAACAAATAGCTGATGAACAACCAACACAATAGTATGGAACACCCCATCTATTAACTTTTCCAAAGATTTTTGGTATATCACCTCTTACAGACATAGAAAATAGAGTTCTTGAAGAAGCATATAAAAATGAATTACCAGCAGAATAAGCTGAAGTTAAAATAGCAGCATTAATAATATGGTTTAAAACTGGGATTCCTGCAATTTGAATACCAATAACAAAAGGAGAAGCAGCAGCACCTGATGCACCTTCATTGATTGCATTCATTAAACGATTATCATTTGATCCAACAATACATCCGATAACTAAAACACCACAAATATAAAAGAAAAACAAACGATAAATGAATCTATCTGCAGCCTTCGGTAAGTTAATTCTTGGAGCTTCTGCTTCTGCTGCACAAATTGTAATTAATTCTGGGGATAAGATGAAAGCAAATGCAGATTTAATAATTGCTGACCAACAAGCTAAAAATTTACCTGTGTTACCGCCTGTCAAATGTTCAACAAAAGCACCTGGATCTTTCCAATAATGGAAACCTAAAACACCATGTGATTTAGGAGCACCACCAAAGAAAATAACTATACCAACAATAATCAAACCTGTTAAAGTAATAATTTTGATAGAAGCAATCCAGAATTCTGTTTCACCGAAAACTTTAACAGCACAAAAATTTAATGCAACAAGTGAAACCCAAAAGATACTAATCCAAATTGCAACATTTAAATCAGTCCAATATTCAATAACAAAAGCTGCTGCAGAAATTTCAGCTGGTGTTAAAAGTGCTTGAGCATAAAACAAGTTTAAACCTGCAGCAAATGCCAAGGATTTATTTCCTGTATAACGCTCACATAATGCATAAGGTGTTGATTTACCTGGAATTGGTAAATAAGTCACCATTTCAGCTAATTGATTCATGATTGACCAAACAAAGAAGCATAAAACTAAATAACCAACAAGTAAACCAGCTGGTCCGGCAACTGAAAGTGCTGCACCTGAACCAACAAACAACCCAGTACCAATTGCACCTGCTAGTGAAATAAATTGAACATGTCTTGAACTCAAACCACGTTTTAACTCTCCGATACCATTATCTCTGGGATCATAACTTAATGAATCATCAAATTCTACTTTATTAGAACGCTTGTTTGACACAGTAGAATCATCAGAGGGGATTCTCCCCATTTCAAAAGTATCTGTCTTTGAATCAGCAGCAACGGTTTCTATTTTCAGATCTTCTTTTTTTAAATTCCTTGAAAGAAAATTCATTATGATATTAATATTCAATTACAGGATACAAATATTTTGATAATTATAATTGTAAAAAAAAAAGAATAAAACAAATAATTAGATATTAATCCAAACTGTAGTGTTATTAGCAAAGAAAATGGAAATTTTTGAGTCTATATATAAGAAATAAAAATGTTTTAAAATGCAAAGAACTTTTCAAAAGGCCTTAAGGAACAGAAAAAAATTACAAAAGTGGTAAAATTTGCCGATATCAGTTTGAGCTCTAAATGTGGAGCTTTATCTGTGATATCTGATGATATATAAATACAAAAGATAAGTAGATATGGATTTTGCAATTTATTGAAATTGTAAACGAGAAGATATAAGATAGTTGATATGACTAAATCATAGCCGTTTGTTTTCGAAGAAATCGGAAAACGAACAAAAAAAGAAAAAAAGAAACGGTAGAGATATATAGAAGTTTCTATTCAGACCATGCCAAAAATTCACAAATTTGTCATTTTTTCCTTATCCCCGTAGTAATCATGTTTGGGAATGCCCTTTTTTTTTAAACAACATTGTTATTGTATCAATATAAGAATCATTAAACAATCCTAATTTACTTGCTTTTTCAGGTCATCAATATTTTATATTCCCCTTTTATTGATTGTGCTGTTAATTATAATATTACATCTCATCATGTCCCATCAAAAAATATGACACTAAATAAACATTGCACTGCCTGAAAATATAATTAAAGCCATTTGAAATTTCGGGAAAAATGTATTAAATCTAACGGCATTTTCAACATAATCGCAGATATCTTTTTGATTATATACTGTATTGCCGTTAACTTTATATATCTAACGAAGGTGTTTATTATCATCAATCTTAAGTTTCTAAATCCGCTAAGCATGAATTTTTTTTAGTCAACGTTATACATCTCTTTACCTTAGTTTACCCTTAAACCTGTTCCAGAGTCATCAGCCAAATATACTGGCGTTGAAGGATTTGTACTAGTGTGATTGAGAATAATCAGTGTTGGTATGAATAATAGTGAATCATTGCTGGTTGCAAAGCTTGTGTGTACTGTATTGGTGCTAACAGTTATTATAACTTTTGTCCGATAGTATTTTCAATTTTAGCTTTCTTAGCTCGCTAAGAGTTTCTTCTTTTTTTTTTCCGCCTTTTTTTTTCTTACTCACAAAAAACTGACGATAAAACCTTCTTTCTTTTTAAAAAAAAAATAAAAAGAAAAAGAATATTTCTATAATTTTGTAAAAAGAAAATTATTCTGTTTTATTGTGTGTACAAAAGGTTCATTATTTTTATCAACCCTGGAATTAGATGATCAACATTAATTATTATGTTTGTTAGACATCAAGCAAATTTTGATTAAGTAAAGACCAATTTAGATTGTTGTTTAATCATTGTATTCTACTTCTCCTTTAATAAAGATTAGTAATTAGATTTGCTATACTATAATCAATTGTTTAATGTTATCGACTTATCTAGATTATCATAACACGCTATCAGACGGATAAAGAATCTTAAATATAAACTAATTATTGAAGAGTAGATATTTACTGGTAGCGAAGCTAAGCCCGACGGACATGCAACACCTCTGTTTCGTTTTTTCTTTTTTTCTTTTTTTCTTTTTTCTACTTTATGTATATCAACCACTATTGATGTATTGTCACACATTCAATATACCATTGGAATACTTTAGGTATTAGAAAATGATTTCAATTGTGGCAGAATATCTAAAATATGGCACAACTAGTGGATTATTGTGGTTATATACCACCTCATTTGTCATCATTACAATAGTGATATTGGCATTGAATTCCGTTTTACCCATTGATGTCATCGTTCAAAGTAAAACGAACAATTCACACTTGGCAACGAATACAGTTATTATTCTAGTTATTTGTATTGTATTTTTATTCATATCCATTCTACTTCACATGTTTCGACTTTTTTACAATAAAATTTTATTACAAGAGATACCAAGACCTTATATACCAATAACTGAAAATGATATTGGTTTATCATCTAGTAGAGCAATAGAATTAGAAATGATACGGTGTCGTAAAATTAAAGAAATGGCCAAACCAAATTTTGCTGTCAGTCACCCAGGTCTATATCATCAGTCAAAATATGAAGAAGACGACGAATTACCTGATAATCTTATTTATGAAAATGTTATTAATGTCATAGGGCAGGAATTAAAATATAATGGTACTTTAACCATATCAAATGAAAAGATTTTAAGGCTTAATAACCATTACACTTTAAGAGAAATTCTCAGCTACTATAAAGATGATAAAAGAATCTTAGACTTTTTAGACCTTTATGAAAAACTTAGGTTCAGTGGTGAACCAATTACATCTAGTGAGTTCAAAGAATTTTTACGTGAATGGAATTATTTAAAATCAAAATTATAAAATAAAGAGTTAACTTTTACTTTTACAATGTATCCCACTTTTCGACATTCAGAGGACTTTAGAAAATATCCAATAAACTTCCTATGGGGAAAACTAGACACTGGTACAATAATATAGGAGGGTAAAATATTACTTTTTTTTTTTTAGTAAATGGCAATGAGAAAACATGGAAGAGATCGTTGGCTCATCGTGGCAAATACCTCCAGTTGTGTCTCTTTTTGATTGAGAAAAGAAAAAAAATTCAAAGAGACTGAAAAGAAAACTAGAAGGAAA
>JAJMES010000241.1:0-37834 GCA_030574275.1 Pichia sporocuriosa
AAAAACTCGCCTTTTTTTCCAGCCCTTCCTATTCTTCTATTCTTACTATGTAGATTGATTTATTGAATTGTTATATATGGCACTATTATTAACTGATACTATAAAATACATATTGTTCTTTCACTTTAGTGTAGAGTTTCTACACAATATTTTTGAAGAGCTTTGTTTAAAGCAGGCTGGATTTTCCCCCAACCTATTACACGAATATCTTTGTAAAACCCCCGTGGTTTCCTGTGTCTATATGACATTATTCTATTTCCAAGTTGAAGCCTGGATTCAAGCAACTTATCATTAATGTTTGAAAGATTGCGTTTTTGGTTTGCCTTTGATTTGATTGTCCATTTCGACCAAAAAGGTAATAAATTTGAACGTATCCTACCACGTTCTTTTCTCTTCTTTTCGTTATCATCGGAATCATATATTCCAATAGCAAATTCAATTAGTTTAATTATATCAAAGCTTGTGAGGTAATATTCATCTGTACTTGAATTGTTGCCATCGTAATCAAGTGAAGCCTTTAAACATGAAATTTCAATATATGGCAATCCAGTATCACTTGCTATACCACTTGAAGGTATTTTATCATCTGTATTTAAAGGTACAACATTTGCACTTAATAATAAAATATTATTTTGTAAAAATTTTGAAAATCTGACAATTTTTCTATGATCATTAAGTTCAAAGTCAGACCATCTAGAAAAACATATATCCTTTTCATTCGCATTTGCTAATATAAGTTGAATTTCAGTAAAACTACTTGTATACGTATTAAAACAATTGCTTTTATTGTTATTCTCATCATAATCATTGAGATCTTTGTGTTTTCGTCTTACCAATTGAAAACGATGATTCTGTATTAATCGTGGAGAATATTTATGATACGCTATGGATGATACTTGTGTGTTTTGGTTTGGGTTTTGGTTTTGGTTTTGATACTGTATTTCTGTAGTTGCTTTATATGATCCAAATTCTGGTGTACATGCTTTTGCTGAGGGGAAAATTTCATCAATTGCTGCATTATTCTTGTCATTAACGGCAAAGGAAGAAGAAAATATCAAACCAACCGGAAAATTCTTTGTATGACCCTTGTTGTTTTCCGTTTTAAATTTTGTGGCAGAATAATGAAAAGAAGAGGCAGTATCAGAAAAAACAGGAGTATCAAAATAAGAAGGACAAGGATTCAGTCCACCTGAATATGCACTTTGATTATTATATCCATTCATGATATACTTAAGTCCGATTTGCTATCATAACAGTCATATTTGAATTTGTAATAAAAAAATAAAAACAAAAAACAAAAAAGAAAAAATAAACTGAACAAAAAAGGGAAGCATAAAGATCCAAATAAATAGAACGTTGAAAAGAAAAAAAAGAGAAAAGAACAAAAAACAAAGAACAAAGAAAACTGACAAATAAAAAAAGAAGAGAGAAAAAAAAAATCCAAAATAACATTCCCAGAACGGTATAAACAACAACAAAAACAAAACACAACACATCAAAAGCGTTCCATAATATGCACGCAGCCTTTAAATGTTAACCTAGTTTAGCCATATCAAGCATTAGAATACCATATGCGGCTTAGTAGGTGTATCTTCTATTTAGATCACGGAAAATAGACTTCACGTGAAACAATCTTCCAGACACTAATATCTTGATTCACTATTGGTGGTGGTGGTGTTAGTGGATGTTGATACTTGTAAATACTGATTCATTTATTCTGCGTGTAGTAGTTATACATACTTATGTCTTACTCTTTTATATAATATACAACCAATGGAATACACTACGGTGAGCAAATAAGATACATTGTACGGCTCAATACAGCCCGTATAACACAACCTAAAATTTTTCTGGCCCATTTGTCAGATCTTTTTTACTCTGCAAGTTTTAGCTTTTTCCAGTTAATATCAGCCCTTCCTCCCTTACTGCAACATCGGAAAGCCGAATGTATCGCTCTATTTTGGTGTTTGGATTTATCCAGTGTTCCTGAAATCAAAATATTTTTTATTTTTTCATATCCAGATGGCTGCTCTGTTTAAAAGGCAACGAAAGTCAGTGTTGACAATGCGCTGGCAATACAGTATGGATACGTTGTTTGGTGGCAGGCCAACACCGTTAGTAGCAAATTGCTTTCTCCCCACCACAATAAATTGCTTCGGCATTTTTTTAAAAAAAAAACTTTTGCCGAAATATTGAGCTTTTTCGTTTTCCGTTTTGGGTTTTTGGGCAGATGCACGAGCCGCACAAATTGGTTTAACGCGGAAACATTATTGAATTATTGAATTATTGAATTATTGAATTATTGAATTATTGAATTATTAAATTATTAAATTATTAAATTATTAAATTATTAAATTATTAAATTATTAAATTATTAAATTATTGAATTATTGAATTATTGAATTATTAAATTATTAAATTATTAAATTATTAAATTATTAAATTATTAAATTATTAAATTTTTTATTAAATTATTAAATTATTAAATTATTAAATTATTAAATTATTAAATTATTAAATTATTAAATTATTAAATTATTAAATTATTATCGAATTTTAAGATATTTAAATATTAAATTTTAAAATATTATCAAATTTTAAAATATCATCAAGTGTGGTCATACTATGCATCAATCAAAAGCGACAACCTCACTCAGCTTCTTCTTCAACTTCTTGATATTTCAAGAAGGTCCAGAAGTACCAAATACCAGCTGCAATGAAGGCACCAATGATTGGACCAATCCAATAAATCCAAAAGTAAACTGGGAATGAACGTTTTGCAACTGCAGGACCTAAACTTCTTGCTGGATTTAAACCAGCACCCGTGTAAAATATACAAATCAAATGACCAATGAATAATGATAAACCAATACAAACAGGTGCAAAATCATTTAATGAAGATTTTTCAACAACTGTCATTAAGACTGTAATACACAAGATACAGGTTCCAAAGGCTTCAATCATCAAACCTCTACCTTTTGAACAACCACCACCTAAAGCATTTGCAAATAAAACTGGACCAGGTGTCATTGCACTTGCAGCACCAGCAGCAGCCATACCTGCAATCAATTGAGTACACATCATACAAAGACCTTTAACTGGATCAACAGCTCTAGCTAAAACCAATGTTAAAGTAACAGCTGGATTTAAATTACCACCTGAAACTTTTGCAGTTAAAAATATACCAATCATAACACCAAAACCAAAGCCAAATGCAATCATAATAATCTTTGCTGGATTTGCAGAGTCTTCTGGGAAAAATGTATCATTGTTTGCAGCATTTGCAATAACAAAAGCTGACCATAAAAACACAAAAGTTCCAATGAATTCACCAGAACAGACAACAAATAGATTCTTCATTGAACCTTTTAATTTAAAATCCAAGTTAAATTTCTTCTTTTCAATTGCTTCTTCATTACCAACTGAAGAGTAACCTAAACCTTGTTCAGCATCCATTTTTAATTTTTTTTTTTTTAAATTCCTTTGTTTTACTTTCTTAAACGAGTGTATTTGATGAATACAAAGCAAGATAAAATTAAAGGAAAAGATGAGATTGAAAAATAGAAAATAGAAAATTGCAAAAAAGTCAATTAAGTAGGGAAAAAGCACACTATTTGAATGAAAATCCTCGTCAACATCAGCAGATGTGTCAAATAGGTGTCAAAAAATGACAAAAGTTTATAAAAATGAACAATAATGAACAATAATGAACATTAATGAACTAAAACGAACAAAAATAAACAATAGTAAACGAAAACTAATTACAATACTAAGTATATCATCAGAAAAACCTCTGCTGATGCTAAGCAACAAAAAAAAAAGGCTCAATTTATCCAATTAGGAAATAATAACAATCCAAAATGGTGTTTACATTTGGCATAGCGAACTTTTCCTCAACCACTTTAAAATGGCGGGGGTGTCACACGCCAATTTTTTTGTGTTTTTTTGTTTTGTTTTGTTCTTCCCTATTCTTTGGCGGTGGTGTTGTTTCCCTTTTTTTTTAGACTTTCGAAACTTTTTTTTTTTTTTTTTTTTTTTTTTTTTTTTTTTTTTTTTTTTTTTTTTTTTTTTTTTTTTTTTTTTTTTTTTTTTTTTGCGGGGCCTCGCATTATTTCCATTTTGGGGGCACTGCCATACTCTGCTGTTGTCTTACTTACTATCATCTACTCAAGGTATAAATGTAATTAATTAATTATTAAAAGGTAGTATATATGTATACTAAATATAAGATATAAATCAAACAAACAAACAAACAACCAAACAACCAAACAAACAAACAAACAAAAAAAAGATACAAAAAAAAGAAAGAAAGAAAAGCTAAAATTCACTTTCATTTCAAACATCAGCACAAACAAAAACGACAGTAAAAAAAAAAGAGAAAAATGTGACACTAGACAGCTTCAAAATGTCTACTCAATGATCCCTCTTCAACATCTTTTTTGATACTATTGGAATTATCATCATTTTCAAATTCTTCACCAACATCTTGTTTTTCTAAACTAAGTTCTGGTGGTGGACCTGTATAAATAATATTACCTTTAATGTCAAACTCTGCATTTTCATCACTCATTGGTACAATTCCTTTAAATTGTTCAATTTGAACCTTACTTAAACCCATAGGATCCCTTGGAATCCAAACTGTTGGACATTTGGATGATAAATCTGGACAATCATAATCATGTGCATGTAAATCATCATCATCATCATCTTCACCTTCAGGATATTCCCAATAAGTATCTGGAACATAATCTTTTAAATCATGATATGTTAAATATTTCCATGGCTGAATATATCTGTAAAAAAAATTTGGTTTAGAAAGTGATGTTCTATCACCTTCAATTAATAATGGTTCATTGATTAATCTCTCCCTTTCTTGTTCAATATCTTCATTAGTAAATGGTGATTTTATTTTTTCTTTTTTATTATTATTTTCTTCTTCATCATTATTATCCCAAATATTTTTAAAATTATCTTCAATTAATTTAGGATTTTTCCATGATAAAGTCTCTGATTCACCATCTAATGGTCTCATACAAGTATTTGGTAAAATTTTCATTAATTTATCAAATGCAAGATTCATTTGAATATGAAATAAAACTGTACATCCAATGAAAAAAGCTTCTAAAACAATACAACCCCAACTTTTAGAAACTGCAAATAATCCAATTAAACAAACTTCACCAAAATAAACTCCAACCATTAATTGAAATAATGCCCTTGGATAATTTACACCTTTTGAATCAGCTCCAATTCCAACAATATAATTTGAATTATTCATATATGTAAAATATAACATTAAAAATGAAACAAATGTAAATAATGAAATAATTGGTGAAATAATTGAATAAGTTAATGAAATAATTGCTAAAGTTGAATAAACTGGATAAACAGTACCCCAAGAATAACCACCTAATGAAGTAAATTTTAAATATTTCTTCCTAACTGTATTATCAAGGAAAAATCCTAAAACATAAAATAAAATTAATGCAACAATTTGAAATAATGAACCACCAGAGATTGTAAAACCATTTAAAATCATATAAGAAATGAAAAAATTTGAAGATTTTGGTAAATTAGATGATAAAACACTCATTGCAGAAGTTGGATCTTCAATAATTTGAGTTACAACTGATGAAACTGATGATGCAATTGTAACAACTAAAAATGATTGAACAACTTGAAATGCAAAATATGCATTTTGAGTAAAACTTTCAATTGATTGAACTGTTAAACAACCAGATAATTTTGCCATTGATCTAATAAATATTGGTAATAACATCATTAATAATGCTAATAAAACGGTTGGTAATAAAGAAGTAATTAAACCTAATAAAAAATCAGGTAAATTATAAATAAATCTTAACCAATGCATTTTATTTGTTAAATAAGTTAAATTTGAAATAAAACCAACAAATGCAACTGGAATAGACCAAATTATAATAACGAAAATAATTAAAGCAACAGCACCTGATAATCTAGCTAATTGTTCCCACCAAAACATTCTCATATTTGGCCAAAAAATATCTTGAGGTTCAATACCTATATGCTTTGGTTGAAAATGTAAAGGTTGATCATGAACAATTACTTGATAAGCTAATTGAGCATAATATTGATTTTCAAATTCAACAGCAATTGAATTTAATGGTTTAACATGTTCAGTATTTTCAGGTTTTTGTAATTCTTCAATTTCATTATTTAATTTTGGAAGCTTTTCTTTACAATATTCAATTAAATCCACTTTTTTACCAATAAATTTTTTTAATCTAATTGTTGGCATTTTCTTTTGTGGTATATAACAAACCAATTCATTTTCAGGTTCAATTGTATTATTTTTCTTATCAGCTTTTAATTTTAATTTAACTGATTTTTTTAATAATTTATTCAATGCAATTTCTAATTTATTACAAAGGTCATCTCTTTCATTAACTTTTTTAGTTAATTTTTTTGAAACTTTTGCAACCCAAATTCTACGTACACCACCGAATAATTTATAAAATTCAGATTCATCAAGATATTGATCAGGTACAGTTTGAAAAATAACAACCCTTGAAGATAATTTTTTTGAATAATAAGGAGTTGAAAATAATAAATTTTTAAGATTTGTATAAAAATGTAATTCTCTGTAAATTGTAAACATAATACAAGTATAATAAATCCATGACATGAAAACATGAGCATAATATCTACCAACAGAGCCAACATTAGAAATACCCAATTGATTTAAACCGGTTTCACCTTTACCATTTGTTGCATTAACAGGGAATAAAATAATCCAAAGGAAAATACCACCTAAACCATAAGATGAAATTAATGCTAAATATCTAATAAATAAATAACCATCAATACCACAATATTTAATAATGAAAGCAGGTTTTTTCTCATATAAAGCTTTAAACCAAAAATGTGGAGTTTTAGGTAATGGATCAGGCCTATGATCAGCTGGTAAAATATCACATTTTGATTTTGGTTCATAAATTCTTTGAAATTTCAAACGCAATGCAAAGAATCCAGTAACAAAAATTGCACATAATACACCATTCACAATAATTGATGTAAGAACATCTTGAGTAGAAGTTGAAGTTGAAGTAGAACTCATTTTTTATTTGATTCTAGATGGTTGATTGGAATGATCTAAAAAAACAAACAAACAAACAAACAAATAAAAAAAAAGGTACAACTTGAAATATCTAACAATAGTTTTAATTAATCTTTAGAAAAGAAGGGAAAAAGTAAAAAAAAAAAGGAAAGAAAAGAAGCAAGAAGAAGAAGAAGAAGAAAAGAAATGGGAAAACGTCAAAAAAGAAGCAGAAAACAACCAGAAAAATGCAAGAAAAGAAGAAAAGGAGAAAAAAAAAAAACAACAAAACAAAAAAACAAGGGAAACATCAAAGATCCTGCATCGAAAACATGACATCAACAAGGAAAGGAAAAAACGGCTGTGTTAAAAAATTTTTCGTGGCTGGCTTTTTTTTCTTTTTTCTTTTTTTTCTTTTTCATTGTTTCCAGCCAAATTACATGAAATAATCAACAACAGGTCTTTTGCTTGGTATATCTGTATACATTCCATTGTATTCATTAATAGAAGTAGTTGTAGTTGTAGTTGTATTATTATTATTATTACTTCCCGTACCACTACTTTCAAATGTGGTATATTCTCTATTAAGACTTTCATCAATTGATAGAATGGCTGCAACATTACCACAACGATAACAATAATTTGGTGCTGACCAAACTGTAACTAAGCCACCATTAAATAATTCTTTATAACCTTCCATTACAAGTTGATGAGCTCTTGCAATTAATGAAAGTTTATTTAAATGTAAAAATTTATTAGTTTCATTCTCACCAAATAAATAACCAGCTCCCCTTGGTGATAATGCCCAACCTTTGATATCCTTCTCTGGATCCGACCATAATAAATCACACATACTACCATCATGAGGTACTTCTTGTTTCCTATCGATTAATCTAATTTCATCAATTTTTTCTATATTTGGACTCAAACCACCATGGATACAAAAGATACCATCTTTCCCACCTTTACAACTTGTAATATATGCACCTAATGATAAATAATCAAATAATTCACAACAATATCGCCAAACATTTGCACTACCATATTTCCGAATACATTCATCATAGAATCCATAAACTGATGTAATTTGCCTTGATTCATGATTACCCCTTATAAGGTAAATATTATTTGGATATTTGAGTTTATAAATTAACAACAACAAAAATGTCTCTAATGAGTAAAATCCACGATCTACAAAATCTCCAAGGAATAAATATCGACTATTTTTCGGTTCTTTACCAATTTTGAAAAGTTTAATCAAATCATGCAATTGTCCATGGATATCACCACAAATTATGACTGGTGTTTCAATCAATTGGATGTTAGATTCTTGAATCAGAATTTCCTGTCCTAAAAGACACATTTCTTGAACGTCATGCTCTGCAATTATTCGACACTCTCGCACATCTTCTAAAAGTTTATCTAGATCTAGCATTATTCCAATCCAACTATTCAAATACCCAACTATCCAAATATCTATCTTTCTATCTATCTATTAACAACAGTGGAGAACAACCCCCTGACAAAACAAGTAAAACAAATAAATATGTCCTTCCTTTGTTTATTCAATCAATCAATCAATCAATCAATTGTTGAAAAAGGCAAATTTTCCTTTGCAGCGCCTTTTTTTTTGTTCTTTTTTTTTCCTCTTCTTGTTGTTTTTGTGGCATTTACCGTGTTTTTATCATGATTATTATCATTATTTTTGTTATTTTTATTATCATTATCATTATTATTACCATACACAGCATTTGATGATAGCACAACCACCAAGAAAGAAAATACCACCTTTGGTTCCGAAGAAAAAACCAGGTTTGTTAGCTTCAAAAAATAGTGGTACTACTACTACTACTACTACTGCTGCTAGTACCACTACTACAACGTTAGATAGTTCTACTATTTTGTTACCAAATTTAAAACCACGTTTACAACAAGACAAGGGGGAAACTAAAATTTCCAATGACAATGGAAATGGCAATCTCAATACTTCATTGGAAAAACTGATAGATTCTATATCGTTAGAGACAAAATTCTCCATACAGAAACAAAGGAAGAATGAACCAAAACCGATTACATTGGATGAAATAATGAAACCAGTTCATAGACCTGATATGATGGTTATAAAACCGAAAAATGAAGTTAATACCGTTGTTTTGAAATCTAAACCACAATTACCACCGAAACCTAAGATTCTTTTATCGTCACCTATTTCAAAAAATTCTCAAGCTGATAATACTCCAGAATTCTTGAAAGAAACCATGCAGAAACGTATGAAATTGATTGCTTCACCCATACCACTCCCAGGACTTGCTAAATCTTCTTCGATACCATTACCGGGTATGACTCGGAATACCAATGATAAATCTACAAATTTCTCCTCAACTCGCAAATCACATACTATCGATAATTCTGGCATTGGGAATGCATCGAAATCTCTGGTTTATCCTAATAAACGTCGTTCTAAAGGACCCAAAAGACGACTGCCAACCTCAATCACCAATAATAATTCAAATTCTTCTTCCAACCGAGCAAAAGTTCCATCCCCATCTCCATCCCCAATCCCAACCCCAATCCCAATAAAGAAAAAATCACTCCCACCACCGATTTCCAAACCATCAAAAACGGTTCAATGTGTGTAAACTACCATAGCCTGTAACTTACAACCCATATCTTGTACCTTTTCTATAAAACTATCTATTTATAGTTGAAAAATCTGTAATTTTTTCCTTTTTTCCATCTTTTTGTTTCATTTCGCTGGTTTATTTTTGTTCTTCTTTCAAATTTTTTTTTTTCTTTCCTTCGTTTAATTTGTTTTATTTATTTGTTGATTTCCCTTTGTTTTCCCATTCCATTATAGACAGAACCGAAAGGGTTAAGTTGTTACAAGGTTAGATATACAAATAACTATATAGATCCATATATTTGTACTTATACTTCAATCTTTGGTTAACTAATATGCCTCCATTCATCAAGAACTATCCACAGTTGAGTTCAATATCTAGATCACAATTTGGTTATATTATGATTACATCTTTAGCATGTTGTTATTTGCTATTGACTATATGGAACAATGCATTTGGTTTGGACGTAACTACACAGGAAAATCTATATCGACCCCATTTTGCCGATTCACAAGATTCCCAGATATCATATATAGATTTGAGAATAGATGTGCCAGCAACAGCTGATGGTTGGCAAAATGATGAACGTGTTCTATTTTTAGTCCCATTGAGAGATGCAGCTGAACATATGCCAATGTTTTTCAACCACTTGACAAACATGACTTATCCACACCATCTAATAGATTTGGCATTTTTAGTATCTGATTCAAAGGACAACACTATGGAAGTTTTAAAATCTTCATTGAAGGAAATCCAAGAGAGTAAAAATCCACAAATTCCATTTGGGGAAATTGAAATTTTTGATAAAGATTTCGGTCAATCTGTTGGTCAAGGTTTTAGTGATAGACATGGATTTCAAGCACAAGGTCCACGTAGGAAAAATATGGCTAGAGCTAGAAATTGGTTAACTTCAGTTGCTTTAAAGCCATACCACTCTTGGGTTTATTGGAGAGATGTTGATGTTGAAACGATACCTCCAACTATCCTTGAAGATCTCATGTCTCATAATAAAGACGTTATCGTGCCGAATGTTTGGAGGCCTTTACCTGATTGGTTAGGTGGCCAACAGCCTTATGATTTAAATTCTTGGCAAGAAAGTGACGGTGGTTTACAACTTGCCGAATTACTAGATGAAGATGCAGTTATAGTCGAAGGTTATCCTGAATATGCAACTTGGAGGCCACATCTTGCTTATTTAAGAGATCCATATGGTAATCCTAAAACTGAAATTCAATTAGATGGTATTGGAGGAGTTTCAATCCTAGCAAAATCTTCAGTTTTCAGACAAGGTGCTCATTTCCCTGCTTTTTCATTCAAAAAACACGCAGAGACCGAAGGCTTTGGTAAAATGGCTAAAAATATGGGTTTAGAAATTGTTGGTTTACCACACTATGTGATATGGCATATCTATGAACCATCTGATGATGATTTAAGACACATGGAATGGATGGCTCAAGAAGAAATACGTAAATCAAAAGAAGCCGAGGTTAAGGAAATATACGATAGAAACTTTGAATCTGGATTCGAAATTTTTGGAAATGAATGGGAAAAAGAAAAGATGAGAGTGTTGAAGAACTCCGATCCGTTCAAATTAGCCAGACCAATTATTGTCGATTGGTCCGAGTAGTCATATGTATTATTTTCTATCGTGTAATAATAAATAAAGTCAAATAATAGGAAATGATAATAATAAAGAAAACAAAAGAGAAACTAGAAAAGAGAAACTAAAAAAAAGAAAAAAAAAGAAAAAAAAAAGGGAATATACATATTTTCCCCTTTTTTTTTCAATTTCTTTTTCTTTTCATCTTCTGGCTTTTATAATATATAGTTATTTTTTGCATTTCCTTAATGGATAATGTCTAACCTACCTAAAAATTTATATGGTGTCCCATTACCAACAGACAATTCAATTGAGGCATTCAAAGAATACAAGACAAACATTCAATATAAAATCAGTGAGAAAAGAGAATATTTAAAAAAACAAAGAAGGTATATAAATAAAACTTTAGATCAAGAAGAATATTCTTCAGAAATTAAAGCAATATTTTCATTGGCTGCTTTGGAAAAGTATGAATCACAGATAAGTCATGAGATAACAAACTTTCTAGATGAAGATAAGAAAGATGCTGAATTATCCGATGAGAAATTCGAACTCATCAATTTAAAATTGAAATACGTACTTGAAGCAAAGGAATGTGTGATTTATCTGAGAAATTCAATGATGGAAATATTTGAAAATTTCCAAATCAAATTGGAAGATGCTGTCAACTCCATCACAAATGTTGAAGATGGAACACTTTCTTTGAAAAAATAGTGTATAAACAACACACACACACACACACATTTGCTATATTTGCACATACTAGTAATATAATTTATAAAAGAAAATTAAGTATATATAACCGCTTCATTTCGTTTAATCACGTTCTTTATCCCTCTTAAATGCAAAACTTAATTTACGTCCCATGAATCCACCCCCTGAACTGGATCCACCACCCACGTTGGAATTACCATTGGCCTCATCTTCAGCATGTGATAACACCCCTTGTGAATTTGTCAGACTACCATCCGCAGAACTATTTGTCAAAGCAGAATATTGTGAGTTGGATATAACTGAATTCTTCCTCGACAGCTTAAAAAATCTGGATGATCCAAAACTGGTATTTTTATGATGATTCGTTATACTTGCATTAGTTACAGTGCCTGCACTTGTACTCATGCTGTGGTTACCACTATTACCCATAATATCCGAACGATTATGTATGTTATCTTCAACACTATCTTCAAATTCCTGATCATTATGGTTATCTATGGTTCTGTTGGATGTTGTCTTTGTAGGGCTCGATCCAAGCTTACCCATCATAGACTTAAGAAAAGATGGTGAGCTTGGTTGTGTATTAAAATGCGAGTCTGCATTTCCAGCTTCCCCGGTATTTCCATTGGATGAAGCAATTGTAGTAATACCTGATTTTGACATCGAACTTTGATGAGAATGCATTGATTTACCATTTCTTAAACGACTTTCCTTGTCTAAGTTAGTCAATATCATATGATTATTGTAACCTATTCCTCCTGTAGAGTCATCATTGACTGTAGTTGAAGTCATTGATATTGGTGCACCTAAAAATGAAAAACCTGGTACATTGTTGTTTGATCTCCAGGTACCATTACCACCATGGTGCACATTACCATTGTTACCATTACTCCAGATGCTGGAACCAAAACTCGTACTTCTACCTCTCAACATTGTGAAATCCATACTTTTACCATTATCGTTTAGATTTGCATCAATATTATTGTTTGTATTACCACCGTTCAATGATCCAAATATTTTAGAATAATGTGAATGGTTTGTATCACCAATATTACCAGACCCCAATAAAACTGAATTCTGATTGAACAAATTGGAATGATCTAAATCTGAACCAGTGTTGTTATTAGCATTTCCATTTAAATTTATATTCAGCTGTGTATTAGAAGTAAATGGTGAAGTAGTTGCAGCTTGTCCCAGATCTAATATGTTTGAAGATAATCCGTTATCACAGGGTGCCAAGTGCGCATTAATCGACTGCGGTGATCCAAGCATATTTATTGATGTCGGCGCACCAAGAATGCTGTTTTGACTATTACCACTAGCTAATACTCCTAACGAAGTAACTCTGTTATTTTGAGGGGTAGAATTTAACACTAATCCATTAATATTGTTAGTTGAATAAACATCAAATGTGTTCAATTGTGAAATTTTTGGCGACAATGTATTATTTCCTTTATTCAATGAAGATGATGTTAATGGTGGCATCATCGAGGCATTTGACTGTGGTTGTTGATCCATTGATTGAGTTTCAAAAATTTGGTCAAAATCTTTACCATCAATTAAATCCTGAGGCAGTAACATTTTAACATTCGGAGAATCGATAGAATCATCAACTGGATTTATCAAATTTTTAGTTTCTAAGGATAGATTCAATGAATTCCATAGATTTGAATTGTTGGCAGAATTGAATGTATTTCCACCTGAATCTTGTCGAACCATATTTTCACCACCATGAAATGATCCATTTGTACTTATTCTTGGTCTCATCAGCCCACGCATAGAATTATTATTAAATGATTGATTATTGTACCCATTGATGGATGCAGCACTCGAAGATGGTAATGAATTATACAAATATCCATTTACATTAGTTGTATTAGTTGCAGTTGTAGTAGCACTGGTACCTGTAATTGTATTGGTTCCATTTACTCCAATTAATTCTGCTCCAATTCCATTTAAATTGTTGTTGTTGTTGTTGCTTAACAAGGACAATCTTTTCTGTTCATCAATTTCGTTTTTCATATTATTAAAGTTTAACCATTCTTTTTGTTGTAATAGTTTCCAATCAGATTCTGCCTTCTCATCAATAGCTACAATTTCATTATATAATTCATCTTTCCATTCTGGTTTTAATTCAAACAGCTCATTTAAGACTTCCATACCATCTTTCCTCAATAAACCTGTCACATCATCAATATTTTTATTGATGTCTTCAAACAATTTAAAAACAATGATTTTTTGACTCTCTAAAGATTTTCTCGTTGCAATTTCAACTCGCAAATCATCTTCTACATCATGCACTTCAACCTGTGTAGAAAAAATATCCTTACTTAAATTTTCAACATCAAGTATTAATTTTTTCAACATTTCAGGATTTTCCTTCATAATATAAGCTCTTTCATTTTTCATTTTTTCAATTTCTTTATGCCATTTTTCAATTTGTGAATTAAAATTTTCAATTTTTTTCAATCTTTCCTTAATCTTCTTTTCATCCGCTGAAATTCTACCCGTACCTTTAACACGTTGTTCTTCTAATAATTTTATTTCTTGTCGTAAGTTCATTCTATTGTTATCCTCGAATTTTTTCCTTTCTTTGGCTTCATTACGTGCCGATAGTAAATTCATTTCTTCTTCTTTAAATTCAAGTTCTGTTTCTTTATAAGATTTCATAAGTGATTGGACTTCTTCTAATCCACTTTCAAGTATCCATTTGAGTTCATTTATATCGTCAATTAGGTGTGGATGTTTCGCATTATTATTACCATTATTACTAGTGGCATTGGAATTATTATTACTATTAGCTGGTGTCATCTCAGGATGATGAGATGAAAAAATGGGTAGTGCAGTGGAATTACCCTCAATAGTACCACTTCTTGATCTACCACTGGTAATCGATGCTTTGAATGGGTCATTCTTCGTTACAACTGCCCTTTCTTGTTCATGTAATAGACATTGCATAACATTATCGGGATTTTCTAAACTTTGCGTTGACATATCTTTAATTGGCTTTGATGATGTTTTAATAAAAATTGGAGAACTTCGTGATCTAAAACCAGCTAAATTAAACGCAACTAAATCAATCTGATAATTGCTTCCTGGTTGTAAACCTTCTAGAGTACATTTTTTTTGGGTTCCATCAATTCTGACAGTTTCAATACCGTTTATATATAAAACATGCTGAGAAATGGTGTTGGAGCCTGGTATGGTTTGAAACTCTTTTACTTCTTTTTTATCAGATTTTAAAGTTGTATCATCAGAAGCTCCCGAAACATCATTCCAATGCAAAACAATCGATGTATCTGTTACTTTATCAACAGAAATCAATGGAACTTTTGGAATAGGAATGGATAAATTTTTCACTGATGTTCCAATGGGTATCGATAAAAGCAGGGAAAATCTATGTGTGAGCCATAAAAGACTTCCTAAAGCAAGTGCTATTATTATTAACATTTTCTTTAATAATAATATAAATTGCTAGCAAGAATACACAAATGATAAGTGTACAATGATTTATTAATAGGCAAAGATGTTAAATCAAGACAAGAACTAAAAAAAAAAAAACTAAAAAAAAAAGACGAACGATGAACGATGAACGAGAGCGAGTCCATAACGAAGCTCGATGATGTATAATATGTATGTTGTGTAATTTATGCGATCTATTTTAGGTTATATATAAGATATTTAGAAAAGAATTAAAAAGTTTGTATCATAAATACTCAAACATTAATCGATGTTCAAGACTATTTTTTAAAGCCCAACATAGACTCTGATTCGACAAGAGTCTTATTAGAAGATGTTGAAGATGAACGGTATAACTTTGATACACCCTTTGAAACGTACGGGTTAATGAGAGAATCTTCATAAGCTTCTAAAAGGGCCATTTTAAGATTTTCGATTGATTCAGGTGAGTTTTGATAATGGAAGGCAATTCTATTACCCATAGTTTTAACATTGTATTTCTTTGAAGTTTGTTCATAGACATGTGGATTGATTTTCACTTTCTTAGAATCTAAAAATACAAAACTTGAATCAACAGGAGATTCCAAAGCGATACCTTTTTCAACACAGAATTTTCCGAAATCTTTTGCGAATTCATGTGAAGTTTTGATTTTACCGAAATTTTCATCGATTGCAATTGAAGCCATCTTGGCTAACATACCTGCTTGTCTAATACCACCACCATTTTGCTTTTTGAAATGATTACATTTTTCAATAAATTTCTTTTCACCAACTAAAATTGAACCAAATGGTGCACCTAAGGATTTTGACAAACAAAGAGATACCGAATCGAATAGTTTACAATAGTCGTAAATTGAGATACCAGTTTCAGCAGATGCATTCCAAAGTCTTGCACCATCACAATGAAATTTAATGTTGTTTTCTTTACACCAAATTGAAATTTTTTCAATTTCTTCATAAGGGGTAATTATACCATGTAAAGTATTTTCAAGGGAAACAACCTTTGTTGGAGCCATGTGAATATCACCATCATCTGGAATGAAATTTTCGATAATATCATCCAAGGTTAAATAGTCACCATTTTCTGGAATTACTGGTGAAACCATAGCTTGTGATAAAGTTGCCAAACCACCAGCTTCGTGGGTATAAACATGGGCTCTATAATCACAAAGAATACTGTAAGGTGGTTGAAACAAATGAGCTCTAAGAGCAATTTGGTTTGACATTGTACCTGATGAACAAAATAAAGCAGCTTCTTTACCACTTAGCCTCGCCAACTTGCTTTCCAAATCAAGACAATCTTGATCTTCTTTATAGACCGAATCACCAGTTGTACATGTAAAAACTGATTGTAACATTTCTTGAGTTGGAACAGTGAATGTATCACTTCTGAATTCATTATGGGTTGCAAATGTAGTAGTATTCATTTTTTTTGTTTTGTTTTCTATTTAGTGTTGTACTTCTTATGAGTAATATTTTTTATATGTTTCTCTTTTTTCAGTTATTAAGACCGATTTGAAGAGGTAAATTTGTTGTTTTTTGGTTAAAAAAAGAGAAAAAAAAAGAATAGAAAAGGATATATGTAGTTAACAAAGTGAAGAATTAATAAATTAGAAGAAAATGTGGAAAAAAGTGTAAATTTAAGCATATTTGAAGTAGTATACTGAAAACTGAAAAATTTGCGGAAATACGAGGCCCCACGGCAAAACGAGGCAAATTCGAGAGATATCCGCTCGAGCAAGTGGTTCGGTAGGGCATAAAAAATAGTCATTACTTGGGCTATACTTGATGAAATTGTATCGTTCAAAAGCAGAAATATACGTAAATATATCCAAAGATTCATATTATCAAACCAATTGAACAGAATTTCTATGTTAAAATAAGGAAAAGAGTGCATTTCTGCATATTTGATGATGTCGCACAAATTGGTATATTAGTCATAATTTTAGAGAGCAAAAAAAAAAAAAATCCCGCTTCAAAGTTTGTGAGGGTTTATTAGTAATTTGCCAAAAATTCAAAATGGAAGCAAATACAAAAAAAAGGGTTTCCAAACAACAAAAGTAGTCAAAAGTATAAGATTGGGGAAGGTAAATCTATCAAAAAGGTGTTTCTAAAGAAAGTGTTGATAATCATAATGGTCTTTATCATGTTGTGAAGTGTAAATGGTAACGGTTTTGAGCATTATAGGAGAAGTCATTGCTTAAAACAGATGCTCTAGGAGAAATAGGATCAGAGTCAACACAGCCGTGCGCGCATAGACAGGATACCCCCTAACACCTCACCGTAATACGCGAAGGAGTCAACATTTCTATTGACTTCTGCTTGACTTGGTTGATTTTGCAGTGACTTCCCTAGACTCGTGTTAAACGAGTCCTGACTCTGTATGAATCCTCTTCCAAGACGAGTTAAGAGGAGTTAAAACGAGTCAGACAGGTAAATTCAAGAATGATTACCTAAGCAGAGAAGAAATCATTCATATATAACGTACATTATTATTGTGCTTATAACATGAATATAATATTTTAGTTTATATTGAATAAATAGGGAGATATAAATAAATAATCATTATATAATACTCTATACTGTATTGACGAAATAGTACACTGTGGCGAATGATCTGATATTTGGTTTTATTTTTTTATTTGTTTTTTTTATTTGTTTCGTTTTTTTTTTGTTTTTTCACTTCAAGATATGATTAAGCATCAACTTTTCTTAAACCAGCTTCTCTGAAGACTGAATCAGCTTCAGAATATGATCTACCTAAACCAAAACCAACACCTAACCAAACAGGGAATGATCTTCTCTTGAAGAGTAAAACTGAGAGTACAACACCACCACCAAAACCTAATCCTGTCTTGACGATTGCATTAGAAAGAGCAGTATCCCAAGCTGAACTTACGATTGCTGATGATGGTTGCTTTTGTTCGACTTCAGACATTTCTGTATATTAAGGAGCCCCAGAAAAAAGTAAAGGAAGAAATAATCCAAGAGATGGGGATGGGGTAATTGTAGTTAGTATTTGGAATCAAAACAAAAATGTAAATGTATTATTTAAACTGTATTGAGCATATAAAAACTTACTTGTATATTCTTTGTGATTTACGATATGTCAATTGCAATCTGATTATAACTACACACTTTCATCTTCCATACTGTTTATTTAATGCCGGCGCTTTTTTATTTTTATTTTTTTTTCTTTTTCCTTTTTTTTTTTTTCTTCGTCTTGAGGAATGAGGAGGATTATTAGGATTGGATGAAAGATTTAGAAAAAACGTGGTGTACGGGTTGTTTCAGGGTTTTTTATGGTCGATCGACTGTGGTTTTTTTTTGATTTTTTTTTTTCTTTTTTTTTTCTTTTTTTTTTCTTTTTTAATAGCGCACATTCCAGCCAATAAGAAAACAGGATTTTTTTTTTTTTTTTCGTTTCCATATTTTATATTTTTCAATCTACAATTAAAAGCAAGTAAGATCTACAGTTACATAATGAATAAATATCGATTCTTGTATCAAAACACACAGTATTTTAAAGGTTTACAATTATTGATAAAAGCTTAGCAGTTATATGATAAGAAGATGAAGAAATATCAAATATCAAACAAATATCAAATACTAAATAATATTAAACCGATCTATTAAACGTTTTTCCAGAAAAAGAAAAGAGAAAACGCGTGGATTTTTTCATTTCCTCCCTTTTTTTTTCTTTTTTTTTTTTTTCTGATTTCACGGTAAAGGTGTTGCAAATGTCGAAAAAATCAAATTTTCTCCTCTTTCAACTTCTTTTTCTTTTTCCTTTCTATTTTCCTTAACTATTTTTCTTCTACTTGATTTCATTGTTTGTTTTATTTCTTTTCTTCCCTTTCTTTCTTTAGATATTATTCCAACAGCAAATAACAACATGTCTTCTGCTCCAGTTATCCCAAATTTCACAGTCACTGATTATGCTAAATTCGCTTTAGCAGGTGCTATCGGTTGTGGTGTCACTCACGGTTCAATGACCCCAATTGATGTCGTCAAGACTAGAATTCAATTAGAACCAACTAAATATAACACTGGTATGTTTGGTTCTTTCAAGAAAATTATTGCAGAAGAAGGTGCAGGTGCTTTATTAACTGGTTTAGGTCCAACTGTTTTAGGTTACTCCATCCAAGGTGCTTTCAAATTCGGTGGTTACGAATTATTCAAGAAGATTTTCATTGATAACTTAGGTTATGAAACTGCTTCAAACTATAAGGATGCTGTCTATATTGGTTCTGCTGCAACTGCTGAATTCTTTGCTGATATTGCTTTATGTCCATTAGAAGCAACTAGAATTAGATTAGTCTCTCAACCAACTTTCGCTAATGGTTTAATCGGTGGTTTCTCAAGAATTTTAAAAGAAGAAGGTCCAGGTTCTTTCTATGCTGGTTTCACCCCAATTTTATTCAAACAAATTCCTTACAATATTGCTAAGTTCTTAACTTATGAAAGAGCTGCTGAAGCAATTTACGGTTTCGTTGAAACTCCAAAGGATCAATTATCTTCATCTGCTGTTACTGGTATTAACTTAGGTGCCGGTGTCATTGCTGGTTGTATGGCTGCTTTCGTTTCTCAACCTGCTGATACTTTATTATCTAAGGTTAACAAGACTAAGAAGGCTCCAGGTCAATCAACTATGGGTTTATTATTCCAATTAGCAAAAGAATTAGGTGTTATGGGTTCCTTCGCTGGTTTACCAACAAGACTGGTTATGGTTGGTACTCTTACCTCATTACAATTCGCTTTGTACGGTTCAATTAAGGGTGCTTTAGGTTGTCCAGCAGCTGTTACTTTAGGTGGTAGCTCTCATTAAGCTTAATGTATCGTTATCGATAACTCTGTGAGTATTTATTATATTATATATTATTATCTTAGCTTAAATTAAATTAAATTATTATTATTTATTAATGAAATAAAAATGAATACCTTTTATTTATTTATTTATTGACTTATACTATTAAAAATTATACATCGCCTAATCTCTTACTCCATAGCAACGTCATTAACAATTGGAACGGCTTCATTTGAGGTGTTATTCTGTTCTGGCTCAGCCATTATTTGTTGTTGTTGCTGTTGTTGTTCTTCGGTAATTGTTGCTGGTATTGGCTCTTGTGTAGTTTCGGCTCCTGTTTCACCATTCATATACATAGATAATTCCTTATCTAAGTCATCCAATGTTTTAAACTCTTTCTTCTTAGGCTTTTGTTTTGGTTTATCATTCTTTTTCTTTTTATTCTGTTTACCTGAAGATACAGTACCTATTCTATCCATTAATGACATTGCGCTTGAAACATTAATGATTTGACCTGCAGCTAATCTACCATCAAATTTTTTTATAGCATCCATTGCATCTTTACCATATTCATATTCTACAAATGCAATACCTGTTGATTTTCCTTCGGTATTAAACTTGATGTGAACACTTATGGTTGGACCAATAGTTTCCATCAATTTAGTTAAATCTTCCGTTGTAAGCTCAGGATGTAAATTTGTAATCTTCAACTCATTTGGTCTGCCTGTTTGTTGTGGAAACTTGTTTGGCTTTCTAAAATTGCCACCATGTCCTGGTTTTGACACTCTGTTGTTGTTTTTTTTCCCGTTTTTGAAGTTATTCTATAGATATATACACGCTAGTTAGTATTCAATTTCACCCAATATATGAAACCAATATATTATTTCGAACATACTCTATTACCCCTTGGGCCGGATTTTCCTGATCTTTGACCAGGTTTGGATCCAATAATTTCATCTAAAGATCTTTCAAGTAATGAGGACATATTTGGAATGTTCAGTTTACTTTTGTAGGGGGGGATATTCTCCTTCAATTTTCTCTTCTCTTCCATTCAGAGGTCTTCCTTTACAAAACAATCGATTATTTCAAAAACTTCCGCCCTCCATAGAGCGAGTCGGTTTCATCTTCTACGCGGCTGAGGCCTGCGTCGATAGTCCAAACATGTTTCTTACTTTTGTTTGTTAGTTTGTTTTTATTCATAATAATTGTTACTGTTAAAAAAAAATTATTAATGATAATAGCTACACAATCATAAATTATTATTATCATTGACATTTTCCTGATTATATTCCCTCCCAGGATAGTCATGATTCAAATACTCTGTTGCAAGTCGACCAAGTGTATCCAACATATGGGAGTTCGTAGTAGGCGATTGTATTAGCGATTCTGTGAAAGAAGACGTTTGTTCTAGACCAGTTGGTATACTCATGGGAGTTGATGACATTGATACTGTTGTTGGCGACAGTAATGATTGGTACCTCTGCTGATGGTTCACTCGGGTGGCATTTCTGTTAATACCTAAACCATTGGGTTCACCTTCCAATTGTTCAAGTCGTTCTTTCAACCTGCGGTTCTCGGCTATATACAGTTTTAACTTTTCATTCTTTAGTGTCTTGATATATTTAATCAGCTTCAAGTTTCTCTCGTTTACTGCATCGTTTTCTTCTTGAATTATTCGAAGTGTCTTTTCAAAATGTTCAAGTTTGCTTGATAACATGTATCGTTCCATTCGATATTCATCCTTAAGTGTGGAAAGTTCGTTCTTCACAAGCATATTTTTAAGGTTCAGTCTAAGAATGGTTGATTTAAAATTATCTATTAAAGTTTGGATATCCTTCATATCTATATGTTTATCAATTTTCATTCCTGTTTCGGATTCTGAATCCCCCCTGTATTTCATAGTTTTTTTCATCTGTGACAATTGTTCCAGTATTAAACTAACATCGTGGTCCAGTCTGTTTATATCAATCTTGCATGTATCCGTACTGTTTAAATTTTCTTCTTTCGTATATTTAGCTCCCAGGGAAGATATTTCTGCAGAGGCTGAAATTGGTGTTATTGCATTTGCAAATGTTGTTTTTGTTGTTGTTGTTGTTGCTTCTCTTGTTGGTGATAGATCTTTCTTCAAATCTGACATTTGTGAATTTGATGATATTCCATCTGGTGGAGTCGTTGAATGGTGTAATTCTTCTGGAGATAACGGTATGTGTTCATTCACCGTCTTTTGCATAATTATTTCAATCTTTTGCTTGATTCTTTTTGTCTACGCAAAACTGTGTTCTTTTCCAATCACACTTTATATGTTTGGTGTACTATATATATATAATGTTGCCTTTATTGTAATGGAAATAACACAACCACTCAGACGCGTACCAATTTACTAAGCACAGCTCTGGTAATATTAGCGAGCACGCGTTAAATGATGTTTTTCTGACCGCCCCCTACAAGGCTCACACTGAAAGCCTTGATCAAGGAGAAGGAAGAAATTAATGTGTGAGTATGTTACAGTTCATTTTATATATTATATATACCTCCACAAATACGAAAAAAAAAAAAAAATTCAACATGAATTGAAGTATTTCTAACACTTTGCAAATAATGCATTTGATAGAAACTCTTCCTCGGTAAGCTTTAACATTCTTCTCAGTAAAAAAAAAAATGATACCTATTTTTATTCTTTAATTTTACTTGTTTCTTTTTCTAAAAAGTATTTGTTAAAAATAAGTCCTTCATTTGAATGCACACCTCAAAATATATACATCATTTATTGAAACTGATTCCCAATCGTTTACCGGTTATTTAAGGTTAAACTGTCCAACGGTATACTTTCCTAATTTGGAGATTCCGATTAAGAAAAAAAAAAGCAATTTGAGAATTTTGCGTGATTTTCCTAATTAGGCAATGACTCGATAAGTTTAACTCGCATTTAGATTTTATCTTAAGTAGATCCAAGATACCGTTTTTTTTTTTTGTTTCCTTCTTTTGGGAATTAGGGATACTCCAATTGGAGTGGGTCTGTTTATCAGTCATAAGATTATACCTAATAATAATAATAATAATAATGAGATTATCTTTGTTAAAAAACATAAGGGTGACCAGAACAAAACTTTTGCAATCGCAAAGGACAATATCTACATTTAAAGTCAATGAAAATAAACATGCTTCATCTTCATATTTTGCATATATAATTGCTGGATTGGGTGCATCTGCGCTTACCTATTCATTACAGGATAAAATCCAAAATGATTCAAAGAAAAAATCCAAACATAAAATCATCATCATCGAAGAGGGTGATGATGAAGATGATGAAGATGATGAAAATGATGAAACTGACGAAGAAAGGGAAGAAAGATTAGAAAATGAAAGGCTTGAAAGAATTAAAAATAAACCACCACTTTCACAAATTTTTAATATTTCAGATTTTGAATATGTTGCAAAGCAGACATTACCAGCTGGTACTTGGGGATACTATTCAACTGGTTCAGATGATGAATTTAGTTTAAGAGAAAACCATTATGCCTTTGGTAGAATCTTTTTTAGACCAAAATGTTTGGTAGATGTAAGCAATGCTAGTACCGAAACAGATGAAATATTTGGTATTAAAATGGCCGCTCCATTCTACTGTACTGCATTTGCGGGATCTTCAATGGCACATGTTGATGCTGAGAAAAACTTACTTGGCAGTTGTGGTACCCATGGTGTTCCTTACCTAATTCCATATCAATGTTCATTCCCTTTTGATAGTTTTATGAAGGGTGCAAAGGAAGGACAACAATCATACCATCAGGTTCATTTTTACACTAAGGAGCAACTGGATGATGCTCCAGCATATTTCAAAAATATTGAGGAAAATTATCCTGAAATAAAAGCCTTGTTTATTAATGTTGATTTACCATGTGTAGGTAACAGAGAGAAAGACAATAAAATTAGAGCATCTCTTGATCCAACAATTAATGATAGTTTGTCAGTATTTGCTTCATCTTCTGTTGTTTATTTAAATATTGATTGGGATGATATGAAAAAATTAAAAGATTCTACCAAATTACCGATTGTTCTTAAGGGTGTGTTGCGTAAGGAAGACGTTTTAAAGGCTGCTGAGCTTGGATTGGGTGGTTGTTTACTTTCAAATCATGGTGGTCGTCAATTGGACTTTGCAATGCCACCAATCGAAATTTTGGCCCAATCAAGAAAATTATTACGTGAAAATGGAATACAAGATAAGGACTTTAAAATGTTCATTGATGGTGGTATTCGTCGTGGTTCTGATATTATAAAAGCTTTATGTTTAGGTGCTGACGCTGTTGGTCTTGGTAGACCTTTCCTATATGCTATGGCAACTTATGGTCAACCTGGTGTTGAAAAGGCAATGCAAATATTAAAAGAGGAAATGTTAAGAGATATGAAATTATTGGGTGTTAATAGTACTAAAGAACTGAACGAAGATATGGTTGATATTGAATCATTGAAATTTAAAGGAATTTCATCTTCTGATTACTTATATAATGCAAACTACAGTAATATGCCACCTCCACCTTTTAAAAAATAAAATTACAAAAATTTAGATTATGTATATTTATTGCAAAAGTTTATAATAATTTATTGCAAAAGTTTATAATAATTTATTCAAAAGATCATGAATCAGCTGCATCTTGTTTTTGGTCTCCATTACCAACTATACCGCTGCTTGTTTTGTCCCAACCCATTCTTCTGTTTAATTTTTCATATTTCGCACGATCTCTATCACTCACTGATGGTTTGGTTGAATCTAATGCTTTTTCAAAGTCATCAGCCGTGACAGAAACATCACTGATATCTTCATGATCGTCGTCGATATTTTCATCACCATTTTTAATACCGACAAATATCTTCCTCTTAAGTGCTATCACACTCGCTTCTCTGACCAAAGAGGATAAATCAGCACCACTGAAATTTCTACAACGTTCGTCATGAGCAACTTTATCTAAATCAACATCATTAGCAATTGGCGTTCCATTGGATTTGATTAAAGTTTTCATGATTTCTAACCTTTCAGATGCATCCGGTAATTCAATGTATAAAGTTTTATCTAATCTACCAGGTCTTAACATCGCAGGATCAATCATATCAGGTCTGTTTGTAGCTCCAATAACAAATATTCCTCTTCTATTATTTAAACCATCTAACTCGGTCAATAAGGTATTAACAACACGTGAACTACTTTCACTCAAACTGGTGTCCCTTCTAGGAACCAAAGCATCCAGTTCATCAAAGAATATAATACATGGAATACTTGCACGAGCACGTGAAAACACTTGACGAACTGCACGTTCACTTTCACCGACATATTTATTTAGTAATTCAGGACCTTTGACAGAGATGAAATTAGCTTTTGATTCATTAGCAACAGCCTTGGCAAGTAATGTTTTACCACAACCGGGAGGGCCCCACATTAAAACACCTGCTGGTGCACTGATACCAACGCGTAGATAGATCTCAGGACGTTTGATTGGCTGAACGATAGCCATATGTAATTCAACACGCACATTGCTTAACGCACCAACATTTGCCCAAGTAACATCAGGAACGGTGGCAAAACCTTCACGTTTTGCAGTAGGTTGAATTGTTGGCAATGCAGTAAGAAAGTCCTCACGTGTAATAGACAACGGTTCAAGTTGCTTTGATGTTAATGGATCCGGGTGATTTTCTAAAAATTTTTGGATAACTGATATATTCTTTATATCAGATTTCGTCAGTTCCTTCGATTCTGTTATTGATGGTGATGTCGTTGCTGGTGAGTCAAACGTGTGTGGAATTAAAGAATTTGAGTTAGATGGCGTTACTGGTGTAGTTAAAGGAGTTATAAATACATCATTATCCACATCCATTTGCTCTCCGTTATTGTTATTTTCACAATCATTTTGTTTCAAGGTAGATTCTAATTTCAAGTTGCTTTCTGAAAGTGTACTAAATATTCTCTTGATTGCAGCTACACCAGCAGATGTAACCAATGCCTTTAAATCTGCCCCAACAAATCCGGGTGTCATTTTAGCTAGTTCCTTCAAGCCCAACTCACCGGAAACTTTCAGGTTTTCTGTCATACTTTGTAAAATACTCAGTCTTGCTGGCTCACTTGGAACATTAATACATATTTCTCTATCGAATCTACCAGCACGTCTCAAGGCAGCATCTAAACTATCTGGACGATTTGTTGCACCCATTACAATAACTGGTTTTCCTCCTGTATTTTCTAGTGTTAATTCATCCATACATGTAAGTAATTGTGCAACAATTCTTCTCTCCATTTCCCTCTGAGCTCCACCATCACGTTTTGGTGTTATGGCATCGATTTCATCAATAAATATGATACATGGTGCAAGGCTTTTAGCCTCCTCAAATAATTCACGGACCTTCTTTTCACTTTCTCCGGACATACCACTGACAACACTTGGTGCACTTATATTTATAAACGAAACACCAAGATCACCAGCAAGAGAATTTGCAATAGTTGTTTTACCACAACCTGGTGGACCATGAAGTAAAACACCTCTAGGTGGTTGAATACCAGTGGAGAGGTAGATCTCCGGATGCAAAACAGGCATACCAACAACTTCCATTAATTCCGCAAAAACATCATCCAATCCACCAAGTGCCTTCAGTGACATTTTCGGTGGTGATCTATCAACCTTAGCTCTCTTATGTTTACCGTTTGCATCTTTACCTTTTCGTTTTTTATTTTCTGTGCTAGTTGGTAGCTTTTCTGCTTTATTTGAACTTTCATTTTTATTATCATCAGTTGGTGATTGGTTATTTTGCCACAAGCTAACAATATTTTTATTTGCTAAATTTAAATCTTGTACTTCCATCATTGGAGCATCTAAATCTTCTTCCCCGTCAGCAAAATCGGCACCACCGTTCATATCCAATCCAAAAGTTGAAATTTCTTCTGCTTCTTCTTCCTTGATCTCTGTCCATGTACGTTCGATGCTCTTACTCAAGATGTCGTTTTTCATGCGTGCTAAACTTTTATCCTTTAATTTTACATATTGTAAAATTTCGTCAAATTGTAAATCTTTAGCTAATGCCATGGTAAATTTTGGTTTTTTGGTATTTTCACTGATTTCATCCTCGTTTTGGATTGCGGCAGTTTCAGATGCCATTTCGTCTGTAATTTCATCTGCCTCTTCTAATGCTGCAGCTGATTTCAATGTATCAGTTTTATCATCTAAAAGCTGAATTATATGGTTATAGACTTTATTATCAAGATCTCTCTGGATCAAACCAGCCTTTGACTTGTGCTTTGACATGTTGAACTTGTTTTGTTTATCTAAGAGATAAAAGAGTCATAAAATTAAAAGAAAAAGAAAAAAAGAATGAAATAAATATCGAACATGAAACATGAAAAGAAAAATTTTGAAAGAAAAAAAAATAAAAAAAAATAAAAAAAAAATGAAAAATTTACCGCGCCTTGAAATTGACGTATATTTTTTTTTTTTTTATTCAGAGCAGATATAAATACATATATGCGTAGCTATAAAACTATATAGGGTGCAACCATGGGTCGTCTTCTGGTGGGCAAAAATCAGACACTTCTATACTTGTAACATCCTTGCGTTGAACCGCAGAAACACAACGGCGGTAATCAAAAGATACCTGCCAGACAGCACCATCGACATCGCTTGTCATATCACGAACAAACTCTCCTGTTTTTGCATCCCATAATTTCAACATACCTTGACTTCCGGATAGAATTTTGTAATCGTCATTATCAACGCATGTTATAGCTGCTGAGTGGCCACGTAAAACCTTACGTGCTTGTCCTGTATCAGGGTCCCATATTCTAACAGTAGAATCAGCAGCTGCTGAAACTAAAACATTTGGAGAAGATGTAATTAAACCAACTAAAATCTGATGTCCTTCAAGTATAGCAATTGCCTCACCTTTATTTAAATCCCAAATTCTAACTGAATTGTCAACACTTCCTGTAAAGCAACGATTCCTCTTAATATCATAGACACAGCTATAAATTCTATCGGTATGCCCTGATAAAATCCATTTACATTCACCAGTTCTCAAATCCCAAACTCTTGCAGTTGAATCATAACTACCACTAATTAAAATATTTGCGAATCCTGTGACTGCCCTAACAGATGCTGTATGACCTTTCAAAATTGTGACAAAATTGGGATTATCTGAGGCATCCAAATCTATTGGACTCTCAGGTACTTCATCATCAGGATTAGACACTGGCAATTTCCAAACATATAATGTTGCATCCCTTGATCCGGTAATCAAAAGTGGAGTTTCTGGATATATTATCGGATTACCTTCTTCATCTGTACCAATTTGTTGGGGTTCAATGATTTCTAAACATCTAACAGTAGATGTATGACCACGAAAGATATGGGTACAAACCCCTTTTTCAATATTCCATATTCTAACGGATCTATCAGTTGAACCGGAAGCTAATGTATTATTGTAAAATTTCATTGCCCAAACACCACCATTATGACCATATAGAGTTTTCATTAATTTACCAGATTCAGTATTATATATTATAATTTGATTTGCATTTGATCCAGCTGCAATTTTATCATTGTCAAATTGTAAACATGTTATAACATTTAATGCCTCACCCGAAAGTGTAATCTTTTTTGGTTTATAGTTGACATCCATCCATCTTTTTTGAATTAAGTAACGCCTCTTATATATTAATTCCGGAATCTGTTGATTTGATAAATGTGGCAAATTAGATTTAAACAAACTAAATTCATTTTCATATTCGTCGTTTGAATTCATTAAATTTTCTTTGAAAATCAAATTTTTCCATAATTCTGGGTAATTTTTAACTTTGTGAGCCCATCTCTTTGAAACTTGACAACATTTTAAAATGGTCAAATGATCAAAGTTTTGAAAAATTTTATAGACTATTTCTGCTGGTAAAGACAATATAAGATCTTTCTTTAAAAATGTATTAAGAGTTGAATATACATTAGATAAGGATTTCTTATCGGATTTTTGTAATAGTTGGAAAATTAAAGCATTTACCTCCGGTGATGCATTGCGTAAATTTGCAACCAAACTTGAAAGTAAAGAAAACTTTTCGGAATTCTTTTTAGATATGATCAACTGTTCTCGAGTTAATTTATTATCTGTAATATTGCTATCATTGCTATTAATAGTAGTAGTAATGGGGGTATTAGTAGTAGTAGTAGTATCTTCATTAATAATTTCTGTATTAATATTCAGATCGGATTCTTTATTATTCAAATCATCGATATTATCATTAGCTGAAGAATGAATCGGCGACGCACTAGGTGAAGGTAAAGGAAGTGAATTTTGATCATCAATAAAAGAAGAAGAAAAGTTAGAAATAGAATTATTCGATAATAAATTATGAGGCAACATCGCCACCAGTGTTGGTGTATTCAAGTTTGAAGCATTTATCACTGAATCTTCAATATGGCGTTTTTTGTTTGGATGAACGAAATCACAATTAGATGTTGTATGAATATCTATATCGTTGTTGAGACTTGGAGGTATATAAAAGGCAGCATTTGAATTTAAACTTAAAGTTGAGTTTGAAGTAGGTACTAAATGTGATGTTGAGGTAGACATAATTCTTTTCCTTGTATTATTAGTAGCCAATTCAGTTTCCCTTGTAATATTTTCTGCAGGTCGAACAAATGTTTGTTGACCTGTGGGTGTCTGAAAGAGACTTGCATCAATATTATCCGGCAGCTGCTGCTGTGGAGTATGTGTATGTTGGTGCAACTCGTCCATATCCATATTATCTTTGTGCTAAAACAAAAGTTTAAATAATGGTATTCAATTTATTATATGGTATATAGATATCGATGATGAGTGCATATATATATTTATGTATATATATAACTAAATGAATAGATATGTAGAAAGAGAAAGAGAAAGAGAATAAAAAATAGAACTTATAGTAAAAAAAAAGTATGAAATCAAACTGATCAGCAAGATATTGTTTGCACACACGTACATACATAAACAAACAGAGAGAGAAAGAGAGAGATAGAGCAGAAATATCACAGGCCCAAATGGCCGTAATTCCTCTCTTTGGCGGCGAGCCCTTCATTTGGGTGGTCTTGCTTACGTGATGCACTCTCGTATAAGTAGGATACAGGCTGGGCAGATTTCAGGCCTGACCACTCCCCGCGGATTTCGACTGAGAATAGTGCAAGTTGCCCCGATTCGTGGTCTGAGTTATCGTGGGAATCGGCCAAGAACAAGCTCAAGCACGTTGTGTTTGTGAATTTTCTGCGCGGAAAATGGTGTTCAACAAAAGAGCCCCCATCGTCTACCAGTCTGGTCTCTGAAGAATGTGAGGTATCAATCCCAATGAGCGGGTGGACAAACTCATAAAGCGGGCGAACATTCGCGTCCTCAAATGAAAGTTCCGGCCGATTTTTGAAAACTTTCACCGCACGCGGGCACTCACTTTCTATGACACTCGTACGCAAAATAACCGAGTAAACTTTCACGGGTGAATCAAATGGAATATTGATTATCAGTTCAGATCCAAATTCTGATTTGAATATAGGGCTGGTTTCATAACGGTTGTCCTGTGTCTTGAAAAGCTTTGGAACATCAGCCTTTCGATTGGCAAGATTGAGAACATTCAATTTGCTCGTATCGATATGGTTGTTTAAAGATTGTGATGCGTTGGTTGGAATCGGTGGGTCTCCATGGCCGTGTGTATGGTGAGTGTGATCATGATCATGATTATGATTATGATCTTCTTCATTTGCTTCTCCAGCACAATTCATGTTTGTTTTGTTTTTTTTTCTTTGTTTCTTAACTTGTTTTGTTTTTTTTTTTTTCTGTTTTAACAACAAGGTTACACAGATGTATAAAAGAAATATAAAATGAAAAATAACAAAAGAAAAAAAAAAATAGAAAAATGTGAACAACAAAAAGGTTCGCTCTATCATAATTGCACGGTCCATAAGCATCTTATTGCTAATTCCAATTTCTTCTCTTTCTTACTGGTTCAGCCTCTTCTTCTTCCTCTTCTTCCACTTGTTCGGCTTTACCATACTTCTCAGTAATCGCACTAAAGCGGGCACGGTGTTTACTGGAATTACCTGCAATCAATGCTCGTAAACTGTCCAAATCATCACCGGTTTTCTTCTTATCACTATTTTTCTTTTCCTTCAAGACCTTATCAGCAGCTTTTTCCTCTCGTTTACGTTTCCTTTCCATCTTTTGCACAATTTTATCTCTCTTTGCCAAATACTCTTTCCATTTTGGTATATCCTTTGTCTTTATTTCTGCAGATTTAATGAAATTTTCACACAACTTGAAAATACGTCTCTCTTCATCAATGTTAAACTCTAAATGTATAACAACTTCAAACAATTTGGACATATCCCCCTTTAAAATTACAAATTCCCTTTTAATATCATTTTCTTCTTCTTCACTCCCTTGATATTCTTCTCTATCTTTCTCAATCATTTCTTTATTGATCTCTTGGAATTGTCCTCTGAAATATTCATCCCAATCAAAATCTTCATCATCAATATCTTCTCCAGTCTCTTTCAAACTCACAATACCAGTACGGTCATATTTACTACGTAATTTGGAATTACTTAAAACCATATATGAAACCTGTACACGATCAAACTCTTCACGAAACCCATCATTCTTGTCTGGGTGATATTTCAAGCATAATCTGTGGTATGCACGCTTTATTTCTTTCTCTCCGCAACTTTTCTCCAAGCCAAGTACTTCGTAGGGTTTGATATCCTTCATAATTAATTAAATCAAAAGTCCTATATTAGATCTATATATCTATAAGTAAATGTTTATATATATAACCCCCACAATCAAACAAACAACTAAGTAGAAGTAAAAATATGTGCCATTTTTTCTTTTCATTTTCTTTTTTTTTTTTTCCAAACAGGGGACAATATTCCGGAGACGCGTCTGGGTGGGTTGGCTCATACAAGATATCCAGCTTTTCACTCTTCTAAACATCAAAAATCACATTGCTGTGATATTCATATTCACATGTATATTTATCAAAGTATATCAGATTCTTGCAACAGCTCCACCTGGTGATGCAGCAGTTCTGGCGGTTAAAACTTCTACACCATCTTCAGTAACAAGCAGTGTATGTTCAAACTGTGCACTTGCTTTACCATCTGCTGTAGTAGATGTCCATCCATCAGGCCATAAAACGTCTCTATAACTACCTAAATTCAACATTGGTTCGATTGTAAAGCAGATACCTGGTTTACAAGTACCAATAGCTTTATTGTTAGCATAATGTGGAATTTCTGGTTGACAATGGAATAATTCACCAACACCGTGACCACAATAGGTTCTAACAACTGAAACATTATTCTTCTCAGCATGTTTTTGAATAATATTTCCAAATTCACGCACTGGAATACCTGGTTTAACTGATTGAATAGCTAAATCCAATGATTCACGAGTTGTTTCAACAAGACGAACTAAATCTGGGTTACTCTTTGCCTTATCACCTACATAATATGTTTCATTTAAATCAGCATGAAATCCACCTTTGTATAATGAAACATCAATATTAACAATATCACCATCTAGTAATTCCCTTTTATCTGGGATACCATGACAAATAACTTCGTTAACAGAAGTACAAACAGATTTAGGATAATTGAAATAATTAAGTGGTGAAGGATATCCACCACGTTTAACTGATTCCTCATGAACAATTTTATCGATTTCATCAGTTGTAACACCTGGTTTGACAGCTGCACCAGCTGCATCTAAAACTTCTCTGGCTAATTTACAAACATCACGCATTTTTTCAATTTCATCAGCATTTAAAACTCTGATCTTATTGGTACGGTCATTTTTTAATTCCGATATTGGTTCACCATTTAATGCATAATCAGGTTTTGCAATATCATCAGGAATAGCTCTTCTTGGTGTTAATGGATAAGATGGTGTAACACCTCCACGAAATTGAAATTCTGGGAATGGATTGTAACTTTCAACACCTTCTTTGACATGGATTGCTTTATGTTTTGAAAAACTTCCACGGAAACAGCTGGAATTACAAAAATATTGATTCAAACCAGCTTTGAGACAAATCGGACATTTCAAATTGGATGATGTCTCCTTACCACAGTCTGGGGCAGCACAAAATTTCTTCTCAGCGGATGTAATCATTAGGAATGGCTAATATTGGATATTCTCTATGGAAAGTTGGATAATATGATAGTAAGAAGAAGATCGCCAAAACAAGCAAAAGAAAATAGAAAAAATCACCTTTTTTTTTTTTCTTCTTTTCTTTTCTTTGCTTCTTGTATTTTTTTTTTTTTTTTTTTTTTTTTTTTTTTTTTTTTTTTTTTTTTTTTTTTTTTTTTTGTGCATCTTTTTTTGCATCTCCAGCGCACCATGAAAAATAAAAAAAAATTAAAAAAAAAAAAATAAAATAAAAAAAATTTAATTCAATTTAATTTTATCTCCAATTTATACGGTTACTTCTCTTTTGCAGACTTGGAATGTCTTTTCCTCTTGTAGTTGTCTAGTAAAGTATTCAGCCAATTTATTCTTATCATATACATGATGACAGTCGATATGACACCGACTAAGGGGTTTTTGCCACTTCCAATATCGATTCCAGCAGTGGCAAACCTAGAAAAATCTACACATTTATGTCACATAAAACCACATATGAGCAAGGACCCTAATGAACAGGCAGACACAACACGTTCACTCTTCTTAATAAATCCGCTACCGTTTTGGACATTGGATAATGTCAGAAAATTGTTTCGTCAAGTTAGTACTGGAGCACATATCGAAAAAATAATGGTACGTGAGGCTATTGACTTATCAAGGGTCACATCTACTGGATCTGGAATTAACTATGATTTACATATTAATCTCAGCAAATTATCAAATGAAGAATTTGGTAATGAACTTGAAGATTTTGAAAAATTACCATTTGGTAGTAGTGTTGTAACATTTTTAGATAGGGATGGATTAGAATTATTTTTATCAAGTTTGAAAAAAATCAAAAAGCCATTAATATGGAATTTGGAAAATCTTCAAGGGGAAGTTGGACTTTCTAAATATACAAAAATACCCTATTTGGATCGTGATATGTTAGAAAAGGAAGTTGCCAAGACATTGTCCGATTTCCAAAACCGTGAAAAGATAGCTGAAGAAGAAGTTAAAGGTATGAGAGAAATTGTCGATGAAGATGGATTTACGCTTGTTGTTGGAGCACAAAGAAAGACCAAGAGTGAGATATTAGGTACGATGAAAAAATTGGCTGATTTAGAACAAGACGAATCACATAATAAGAAAAATAAAAAGAAAGAAAAGCAAGATTTTTATAGGTTCCAAATCAGAGAACGTAAAAAGCAAGAAATGAACCAACTATTGTCGAAATTTAAGGAAGATCAAGAAAGGGTTAAAATTATGAAACAGAAAAGACGTTTTAAGCCATATTAGTTTTTCTTTTTGTTTTTAAAATAAAAAATGAAAAAAAAAAATTAAAATTAAAATTAAAAAACATTATATAAAGTATAATATAATTCGTAAAACAGTATTATAATCTACCACCTGGAGTATCGTACTCATCGTTATTTACATCGCCAGTATCATCAAATTCTTCAACTTGTCGCAACATCATAGAAGGTGATAAGCCAAGCTCATTGAGTTCTTTGAATACCACCACTGGTTTTTCATCATATCTTAAAACACGCTCTTTATCACCTCCGTAACATATGACTAAAACATATTTTCTCCATTCACTTTTGTCTAGACGATGACTACGCATGGCTGACTGGAGAATCTTATAGCATGGATCTTCAGTTTTGGCACGAAGCTGTCTCAGCGTATCATTTGCAGAAGCTGGCGGGGTTTGAGGTGGTCCTTGTATATTTGTTGGAAAAGAGCCAATATTTGGGGTACTAATAGTTGGCTCTAAATTTTCGTATTGAGTAGATATCCTCTTTGATGAACGTTTTGTAGTGAGTTTTGGAGCCACCTGGCTGTTCGTATAGGAGAAATTATGAGAGGTTGGTGATGTAACATTATTTTCAGGTGATTGTGATGCAAATTTATCGGATGAATTCGTATATTTATTAAAAGTACTTCTTGCAGGTGAAGCTAACTCTGTAGGTGTCCCAATAACACTACCACTACCACCACCACCGCCACCACCAGATGGAGTAGGTAAAGGTTTCTTATCCTGTATTTCCTTTAATACGGGCAATATCTCTTCTTTCAGTTTATTTATTTTCGAAAGTAACACTTTATAATTTCTATCATCTTTTTCTGTATATTTAGCGGACTGCAAATGATTTTCCAAGTCTTTTTTCTGTGAAAGCTCAAGTAATTTTGTGGATGTTTCCTCAATTATTCCCGAAGATATACTCTTAATCAAACTGGTAGATATCACACTTGCCTGTAATTCCGAAATTAAAGGATGATCAATACTCATATTCACAATTCCAGAGGCTGGTATATCTGTTGAGTTCATATTTAAACTTGTATCTGAACCAGTATTTTTTTCAATGATTAAGGTACTTATATCACTTAGAATTTTCAATCTCATTCTCAAATCCAAAATACCCATTTCTTTAAGCTCCTGTGAATTCAACATGGGCAATGTGAGGCCCGTTATATTATGCGTCCTAAAAGATTCTACCACATTATCGGGCTGTTGTGAATTTTTAAGCCATAGTAAAACCTGATCGTTTCTCCAAGATAGCATCAATTGTGTCCTTCCGTGTGTATCTGTATGCTTCTTTTTGAGACCGTATTTCTCTCGTCAAACCAAATCCATTGGTGACAAATGTACAGGCTCTAAAACAAAAAGAGAAAAAAGATAAATCACAATCAATCAATCAAATACGGGGAAGACAGAAAAACTGCAGTTTTTTTCCATATTTCTATTTTTAGATTCCCAAAGGGGACAGGAATAAAAAAAAAAGAACGGTCGATTAAATCACGTGACGCTCAGGCAGTTTTTTTTTGCTTTTTTGCGCTTTCCTATTTGGGATATGTGATTGGGGTTGTTTACGTTTGAGCTGAATCGGGAAATGTAATTGGGAGAGATCAGCATTGTGTGCTGTAGATAGGTAGGTTTGTTGTGTCAGTTGTTCCTTTTAAAGACTTGCACAAGGTTTTCTTTTCTTCATTTTTTCAGGCCTTTCCTTTCTCTCTTCTTAGGGCTGCTTTTTGATTTTTGTTTTTAAATATATTAACATAAGCTTTACCTTTGTAAACGTGAAACCAAACAAATGTTGAACGATATATCCAACAACCTTAACATATACGATTGTTCCAGGAGCAAACAAAACCAACACGTTCTTAAAACTTTGAAAATAGTGAACCGGAATTGTTCTGAAAATATGAAAAAAATAAACAATGAGAATATGAAACCAAGAAGGACAGTACAATCAGCTACCAGAAATAATGCAAAAGGCAATAACAGTAGCAGCAATATCAGGACGAAAATCAAGTATAATAATAAGAATAGTAATAATAGTGATATTAATAACAACAAAATGTTAGATGAACCACATTATAGATTTAACAAAATCTGCCAGAGTGGAGTGGATCCAATCTTCCCATTTTATCATATCAATATGAATACCGACAGCATTATGTTTAAAGATGATGAACCTAAACTTGATTTTACCAACGATGTCAAGATTCAGAGAAACAATGTTAAAAAGTATTCAAAACCTATAAATATCAAATACCTTGATGGTAATGAAATTGATAATTCTTCAAGTTATCTAAAAAGGGCAAAGTCTAATATTTTTTATAATGTGGATTCAAACGAAAATGAAGATCCAATTACTGGTTGTTTTATTCATATGAAAGAGGAAAATAAATTGAGATTTGGTGATTTTATGTTAACTGTGTCAGAAAATGGCTGTGTTGAATCCGTTTTTTCACCGGTTATTGCTACTATACAAAACAATTTCACAAAACGTTTACAAGAAGTTGATAATGATGCTGATGACAATATTACTGAAGATGATGAGGAACTTTTATATTTAAGTGAAGAAAATGAAATCAGTAGACTAGAAAATTCTGATTTGGATATGAGTGATGATGAAGAAGAAAATGAACTAGATATTCAATCATATGATGATCACAATGTTTCTATTGAACTTATGAATAGTTCATTTATTGGTGAAAAAATTCCACCAAGTTCAGTTTTTAATCTGAAAAGTGAAACAGAATCTAATATAAATAAAAATTACACTTTATCACCATCAAAGAAAGATAGTTTAATTAACACATCGCCACAAAGACAAGAATTATTGTTTCGTACTTTGAAAAACAAGAGTTCACCAATTAAAGCGCTCAGTAGTCAAAGATCAGGTATTAATTTACCCCAAATTAGCAAACCGAGACATACCAATTATTCAAAATTAGATAATTCTATGACTATCAGTGCAAAGGCGATTATGAAGATGGTTGATGATAGTCTTGTTTCCAGTGATACTGAAATATACAACCATTCACATAGTCTCCTTACAATGAAGAATAAGTTGAATTGTTCTATAAAAGATGATGTAAATATCAGCGTCAATGCA
>JAJMES010000241.1:37934-55095 GCA_030574275.1 Pichia sporocuriosa
TTTTTTTTTTTTTTTTTTTTTAGATTAGTTGAAATTTAAAAAATTTGAATTGAAATTATGTTACATAAAAAAAAAGTAAAGTTGTATGTTTGTTTTTTTATAAATAAATAATTAAATAATTAGATCATTAATTATTGAATAAACTATGAACAAGAAATTATTAACCAAAACGACTCAACAGTTAATATCAATAGTAAAGAATGCAAAGATCTGTGTGAATTATTGTCTTTTTCCAATTACTACAAAACCAGGATCGGGTTTTCTGTCAGCTCTCATTTGTTCCTTATTTTTGTATTCAGGTGCAAGTTCAACTTTGACTAATTCCTTAACTCTAGCTATTTGACCTGCTTGTTGTGGAGTGATCTTATGATACACGGTTTGGTTTCTTCTGCGTAATCCAAGGGTCTGTAATGTTTCCTTGTAAAGTTTTGGAAGTCCAATGGTGGATCTTAGCTGTGTAACTTTGAAGAATTTAGGAGCAGATGACATTGATCTTGTGTGGTGACTGTTGAATGGCGTAGTGGATTAGTTGTTGATATTCGGAATCTAAATCACCCATGCCAACAACTTCCAATTTTCATGTTACGAAAAAAAAGTTAAAAAAAAAAAAGAAAAGAAAAAGAAAAAAAAACACCCCTAAAAATCTTCGCACAACAGCACTGTACACACGTACGTCAATAAGTGCTGTTACGTAATACAACTCACGTGACTTTTTTTTCAAAAATTTTTTTTTTTTTTTTTTTTTTTTTTTTTTTTTTTTTTTTTTTCTAAATTTTTTTTTTTTTTTTTTTTTTTTTTTTTTTTTTTTTTTTTTTTTTTTTTTTTTTTTTTTTTTTTTTTTTTTTTCCTTATTAATTTTTTTTTGTTTTTTTAGTTTTTTTATTAGTGACGTCTCTCGATCTGATGATGATGAAGAAGAAGAAAAAATCTGATTGTATCTATCTGATTAATTATTTATTTACGTTTAAGGTTTGTATGGGCTATTGTTTATTGTTTATTTTGTAACAACTATTATTTCTTTTTTTTTTTTTTTGCTTCTTCTTATCAATTGGATTCTGGTTTCTGTGTTTTCTATTCTTCTTTGGTTTTTATCAGCTTTATAATTGGACAGGATTGCAGCTATTTGCGCCCTTTTGAAGATTCAATACTGTCAAATACTATTATTACAAATACACTTGCTTCATATACTTGAGTTTATTCATTTCTTTCAGACTTTTTTGTTCTTCATTTTTCTTTTCATATTGGTTTCTTCTCTTCTTTTACCCCTTGTCTTTGTTTTTTTAATTCTTATTGGACTCTATTAACTAGATTTTTGTTTTCCTTTTTCTGAATAATATTATTCCCTCTTATTTTTTATTTCACTTCTTGCATTATACTACTGTCTTATATATATCATCATTTCCTATTTATTAACACAACTTTGCATTCCTTATAATACCTTAAACCAAAATATCAAGCATGTTGGATTTGTTCAAAAATATCATAAACAGAAGATCAAAAGATCAAAATTCTAATTCCAATTCCAACTCTAATTCCAATTCCAACTCTAATTCCAATCCCAATTCTAATTCTGATCCAATCAATTTACTTTTAGAGATACATCCTGAACTTGAAGATATTTATACCGAATTGCACTCACGTTATCTTCTATCTGATAGAATTGGTGAAGGTGCATTTTCAACTGTATATAAAGCATATGATTCAAAAGAATTGCGATATTTGGCAATTAAAATAATTGATAAATCAAATATGAAACAAGAACAACTTAATTCAACTTTAAAAGAAATTGCAATTATGAGACAACTAGATCATCCAAATATTGTTAAACTTTATAATTTCCAAAATTCAACAGATTCGAAATATTGTTTCCTATTTTTGGAATTTATGCCCGGTGGTGAAATTTTTAATCAAATTATTAAATATACTTATTTTTCAGAAAATCTAACTCGTCATATTATACGTCAAGTCGCTCATGCAGTTAAATATTTACATGATAATGGAATTGTTCATCGTGATATTAAACCGGAAAATTTATTATTTGAACATTCAAAATTTATTAAAAGGACAGATTCTGAACAATTAAATGCTCGTAGAATCTCTGATGATGATAATAAAGTAGATGAAGGTAAATTTTCAATTGAAAATGGTGCTGCTGGTATTGGAATTGTCAAATTGGCAGATTTTGGTTTATCAACTTTATTACAAACTTCAAATTCTTTAGCTAATACACCATGTGGTACAGTCGGATATACATCACCTGAACAACATATGAATATAGGTTATGATAAAAAAGTTGATATGTGGGCTTTAGGTTGTGTTTTGTATACAATGGTTGTTGGATTCCCTCCATTTTATTCAAATTCTCAAGATACAAATGATATTACTGAAAAGGTAATGAATGGTGAATATCAATTTTTAAAACCTTGGTTTGATGAAGTTTCAAATAGTTGTAAAAATTTAATTTCAAATTTATTAACTGTTGACCCTTCAAAAAGATATTCAATTGATCAATTATTATCTGATCCTTGGATGAATATTGGTTATGAATCTGATAATTTGCGTAAATTATCATCACCGGCTGATGACGCTCCAAAATCCACTTATGATAATGAATTATTTAAAACTTTCAGCGAAGACCTAATAAATACTTCAAATGTTGCCGATTATTTCTCAGGTCACAAAATCATTACTTCTGATGAAGGTCCAATAATTACTCCAAGAGCTGAAGCAATTAAATTGGTTTTCGATACTGCTAAAGATGTACAAAGGTCAGTTCCTCAGCAAGTGGCGCACCAAACAAATAGAGGTGTTGTTGATGTTATGTCTTTGGCGAAACCTAGAAAATATATCTCAAATACCGATAGTATAAGTGATATGGAATCTGATTCTGATTTGGATTACGATTATGGTAATAAATATTTACAGCCTGAAAATATTTCTAAATTTATAAATAATGGAGATGATGATGAGGAGGAGGAGGAGGAGGAGGATGATGATGACAATTTTTCTCTTGATTCCGAAGAATTTGATGGTGATGATACCGAAGACTATCCAATCACTCTAACTACTTTATCCAGAGTACGAAGTCCAATGATGAAACGATCCCAAGCAATTGAGTCTTCAACATCTTCATGTTTATCTCCTGTAGATAGTCACTGTACTACTATGACAATAACAACGTTAAACACTGCTGGGGCACCATCCATTAAATCTTCAAAATCCACAAAATCTATTTATGCACAGATGGAAAACAGGGAAAATAATAAAATATGCGGCCATAATGATGCAAATAACATTTTAAAGGATAATACTATACATGTAGACTCGGGGTCAAGTGTCATTTTTGTGGATGGTGATGATAATCAAAAATTGCAGAGTGGTCGTGGATCGTGTATCTCATTTACCCTTGGGCAGAAAAGATCAGGTTCTATTACTTCGGATTCTTCACATATTTCAGATTTATCCAACTCAAACTCAAATTCAAATTCAAGTGCAACTAGTGCAACTAGCTTATCATCAGGTAATGTTTTCAAGCTTGGTCAGAGCTCAACTTTAAATGAGGTCGATGAAGATGATGATCGTGATCATGATGATGATGTTGATGATTCGGATGTGAATGACGATGAGGATGATGATGAAGCTGGGGATGATAATAATAGTTATGGTGCGAGATCTGATTACGAGTATGAGGATACTGAAAATGAATGGGATGACAGTACACCACTTGCCGGACATGGGTTTCCTAGCATGCAATTTTCAAAATTGCACCCTGCAGAATTTAGGGCCAAATGTCAAGCTCATACACCATATATTTTTAAAACTGACAAAGCCAGTGTCTCAGAAGAAGAATATGTGGCCGAATCAGAATCTACAGAGCAAACTCCACCACAAGGTTTGTCTGACGGCCAGCTAGAAACTGTTTCGTTAGAGCAAAAAATGTTAGAACATGGTGTTGTCAATTTACAGCTTGATTCCTCTACTATATTGAGTCGTAGAAAACTGAAAAAATAGTGATAATCTTGAAATTTGTTAGCTGTTCTCTTTATGTTTTTCCTTTAATTTGTTTTAAACATGTTTTATATATATATATATATTTATTTATTTATTTATTTGTAAGAATTATTCATTTTAAAAATCGTAATTTTAGCGTCTAGATGAATTATCGAAAATCCAGTCGTCAATTTCCCGATTGCTTTTAGCTTCGACTAAATTTCCATTATGCAAGTCATTATCAAAATATCTTTTTAAACCCTCTTCATGGGTCGAGCTTAGACCGCTAGCAACATGACGCAGTGCAACCCTGTGTGCCATTTCATCAACATTGCCACCATCAATATGAATAATCTGAACTGTGTTTTTATCGTCTAAATTGCGCTTTGCGACTTCCACAAGTCGTGAAATCTGTGACCATGGTTCAATATCTAACATTAAATACAATCCTTCAAAAACCACTACTTTAGTCTCCTTAAATAAGAAAGTCCCTGGATTTGTTGGGTCTTTAATAGAATGATCAAAATCGGGTATACTCAGGCAATTCCATTCATCGTTATTCAATAATAATTCAACCAATTTAACAACCAGATTTGCATCAAAAGATTCGTGGCAGCCCCTTCGCCTTTTCATGTTATCGTCCAACATGCATAACGGTAAGTGAAAGCCATCCATTTTCAAATGTGTCGCAAACGGTATATCGTTTCCTGTATCTATACATTCATTATATTGACAAATTTGTGTATATTTCCCCCCCTCACCTTGATATACGGCTGTTGGTTGGCATGCTATATCGTCTGGTTTGAAGTCTTTATCTCTATTATTATAAATACTGCACTTGGAATTCAGGTAATCAACCAATGATTTGGCATGCGTTGTTTTACCCGATCCTGGAGGTCCATACATTAACAGTATAACCCGTGATGAATCATGTGAATTTGTTTTCCTTTCAATATTTCGTATTATCGAATCACCAATATCATTGATATCGGTTATTATGGTTACCATTTTGAATTAGCTATAAATTGTAATCTGATAAACACGTGTGAAAATAGATTATACTGCCAACGCAATAAAAAAAAAGGATCAATTTGTATCCAGTAAGCTACCACGTAAATAAAAAAGTGCTCAAGTGTCGGATAAGTGTGTCGAAGGTAATCTAGTTGGTCACACGCTACCGTCAGTAATAGGTAAACAAGAGATGAAGTGATGCAATCGTAGACTGTCCCCTCAGTTCTTCTCTGTTGTATGTCGCGCGTGCCTGACTGGGGGGGGGAGATGGCGGGAGGGTGGCCAATTGGGCAAACGTTGGGCTCTTTCATAAAGGCGCCCGTATTTTTCTGGGGAAGTGATCCAGATTCTCGCCCAAGTATTATCTGGTACATTGCGGGGGGATTTGAAAAAAATAACTTTTGTTGTCGGTGATTGAATCTACCTTCTTGCAATGGCCCGGCTAATTGTCATCGCTGGCCCGAGGAGTCTGGTTATTTTATTTTTGTTTGGTTGGAATGCCCCTTTTGCAGCCAGCTTGGGTGAACCTCATAATTGCGGATGTGAATACTCCGGAAAAGATTTTTTTTTCTTTGATTGAAGAATAAAAAGATATACCAATAAATGCAATGCAAATGTAAGTATAGTTTCTTTTAATTAATCAATATAGTATTTTCAAGAGTACATAATATGGTTATTAATACCAGTATAATCTTATTACAACAATTTTTAGGCCATTTCATACTTGAGGATTTTAGAACCACTTAGTGTCCAAAAATGCAGAGGTTTTGTCTGCATCATATTGCGATTTTTGCAAAATTGGAAATCCATCATTTTTATCATGTGGTTTTCTAAGATTTGATACTCAGCCGGTTGTCTTTTAAAAGAATTCAAAACAACACTATATAAAAGAATGTCCATTAAGGTTTATTGTTCTTATTGTAGAAAATAGATCTAGGTAAAAGAACTATGGATAAAGTTAAACATACTACTGACCTTAACAGTGTTTAGAATTTTTTTACGTTCTAACTACATGTTCATTCGATATTAATAAATTAATTTAAAAAAACACCTATTAATGATTACTCTTATAATAAAATTTAAAATCAGTTCTCTAGTTCCATTTCTGGATTGGTAATGCAAGAGATTCTCTTTGAGATTTTGATGCTGGGTCAAAGTACGGTCTTTCAGCCAAAGAGGTTACTCTTGTACCATGTCTTGGTAAATTTCCTTCATTGTCCCAAACATTCCTGTGTTGTGAACATCTATTATCCCAGATGGCAGAAGTTCCATAACCTGGATTTTGAGGTCCCCATTTGAACCTGACTTGGATATCTGCATTTTTTTCATATATATCAAACAAATAATTCAAAATAAGATCACTTTCCACTGGTGACAATCCAACAATACGTTTTGTCATAACCCTATTGACAAATAAATATTTCCATCCAGTAGCTGGATGGGTTCTAACAAGAGGGTGTGTTCTTTCTACTCTTTTTGGACCTCCAAAAGCATCATTTCTATCAAGATAAGTATGGGCAGATACAAACACTGCTTCTTTTCCATCTAAAAATGATTTGAATTGGTCACTTAATTTATCGTAGGCAGCATAGCCAGAAGCCCATAAAGTATCACCACCAACCTCAGGTATGGTATCCAGATGTAGATGTGTATATCCAGCAGGTTGTCTTTCGTGAACTAAGTCTGTGTGCCAAACTTGATTAGGCAAAACGGGAAATTTTACTGCATCCCAATTACCAAGATTAACGTTGCCAAAAGAAAAGTTGACTCCGTTCTTGAAGCTGTAATCATTCCAAATTACAGTAGCACCAGGTAGCCCAGGAACCCGTGGAGCTTGCGGATGAACTTCGACATTTCCTAAGTATTCACCTAACTTATGCTGTGCTCGAGGAGAAAGTTTTTGATCTCTGAAAAATACCACAACTCTTTCTGCAACCAACAATGCTAGTTCGTCCTTTTGTTGATCGTTTAAATCTTCTAGTTGTAGACCGACAATTTCAGTACCAACATTAACAGTTAAATTGATGACTTCTTTGGCAGCACCAAACAAAGCTTTTTTTTCGGGATCTGCATTTTTACCTCTATCGACAAAGGGAACGTCATAATCTCTAACGGCGTGTGCCTGATCAACAAATACTGGAATTTGAGATCTTGGAGGTATTTCGGGATATCCATTTGATAAATCAATGTTGTCAGCCGAAAATCTTTGTTTTGTTGCTTCAGGTAAAAGATCTAATCCTGAAATTGGAGTCTTTGAGTTCGGAGAAAAATTTTCATGATGTTGTCTTGTAATTCTAAGTTCTTTATTGTTTCTGATCAACTTTTCAATTTGCTCATCAATAGGAGTGTCGTCAACGGCAGAAATGCTTGTTTCAGAAACTTGCGAGAGTGAAGTGATGGTGGTCATTTTTATTTGTTTTATTTAAAAAAAAATAGTACATAACCTCAGTTGGTAAGTTATTATGTATATCATATTGAGTTATTATGGACGATTCTTTACCTTTAAGTATAAATTTCTTTACTCAAACATTACAAATCAAGTCATGTAATAAAATATTGTGGCTTCCGTCTATGCCATGATTTACAAAAATTTCTGAAGAAATGCCACAAAATCAAAATATGTTTTATTAGGGATACTTTAACTCACTTCAGATTCCATCAAACACAGTAGTGCCCCACATAATTCAAGGTGTAATTATGTGTTCAGTTGTGAATTTGATTCAGACCTAATATTAACATTACAACTTTTTTATAAGCATGTATCATTTTAGAATGGTTTAAACGCAGCTAACTATACCACTTATATAATCCCTTAATCAAAAGGATAAAAGATAAAAGAAAAGAGAAAGCACAAAACAATACTGTGGCATCTTGTTTCCGTATTTTGATAAGGATGCGCCACAGAAAATTGTATTATTCTTTGAAATACAACAAATTTTGACAGTTCATGAACACCGAAACATTATTTGGTGATGAATAAGTATAAATAGAAGTACTACTGAAAAGTACAGTTGTGAGAGAACATTTTATGATACTATAATGGCAAAATTATCATTAATACATTGATATCGACAAAAATTTTCTTTTCTTCTCCGAAAACCAGCACTGGGAATGACTCTTGGTTCACCTTTGAAATTTGATGTTAAATCTGTAGCAATTATCGGCGCCGGACCATCGGGAATAGCGTCATTATATGAACTTTCAAGAGTTACAGAACAGGGTGGATCACTTTTTGGTATTAAAGATATTTCGGAGTACGAAAAATCGGGAGATCTGGCCTTTCCGGAACTGGTATGCTTTGAAAGAAATAGTTCAGTTGGCGGAGTTTGGAGCAAAACTATCTCTGGAAATAATATTCATGATCCTAACATACCTGCCTTGGAAGAGGATCCCTCCAAACCAGAAAATATTTACAAAAAGATTCCCATAACTGACAAATTAGAAGAGAATTTGAAGTCATCAACCGCTGAAAATCCATTTAAGGTACCCTTAAGTGCAGAATTAGACAATACTATTAGTAACCAATGGAGAAATTCAGCTGCATATGATGGGCTCTTTACGAATGTTACTAATAGATACATGATGTTTTCATTTCATGAGAAAGTAGATAAAGAATTGGAAAATATTAACAATAAATATAAACATATACCGAATTTTCAATCTGCCGGTGATCTTTCAGAATATTTAGAAGAAGCGGTTTCTGATAATCATCTTGAAAAATATATTCGTTTAAATACCAATGTTGAAAGAGTCCGCAAACTTAGCAATGGTAAATGGGAAGTTGTAGTGTCATACGTTACCCAAGAAAATAATATAAAATATTTAAACTGGTACAAACAATGTTTTGATGCTGTCATAATTGGTAATGGAAAAACCATCCCAGTTGTACCTAATATAAAGGGATTTGCAGAATTTGCAGAGGCTAATAAAGATACTGTTGAAATTACACTGGCAAAATCTATAGATGATCCATCATTCCTTCGAAAAATGAAAAAACCTTTATTTATCGGATCATCAGTGTCAAGTATTGATTTGATTCAGTATGCCTTTCCACGTGACATTGAAAATCCATCAATATATTTATCTAGAAGGTCAGATTTGGCACATTCAGATTGGATTACCTTTTGTTCGTATTTTAAAGGGTTAATTAACAAGCCAACAATCGAAGAGTTTATCACGAAATCTAATTCTGTCAAATTTTCAGATGGATCGATTGAAACTGGATTTGATGCTATTGTTATTTGTACTGGTTATCACAAGTATTACCCATTTATAGAGTCCTCATTTTTGAAACTTCATCAATCAGATGCTTTGACATTTTACAAATATACGTTTTCTTTAGCTGATCCCACACTTGCATTGGTTGGTAATGCGTATGCTCCATTTTTCTTTAATCGTGTCGAATCACAAGCTGCTGCAATAGCCGGGGTATGGGGGAATTTTAAGTCATTACCTTCTTTCACTGAACAAAAAGAAGATGCCAAGATTAATAAAAGTTTATTTGTGGGAACTGTTGATGAGAACTTTATAAAGCCATTGATGCAATTATCTATCAATAAAAGGCCACATCCGTTTACTGTTAACAAAGAAAAGTTGGACCATGTTGCTCACACTGCAATAGGGACAGCAACTATACAGTCTTTGTTTTTGAAGCTAAGAGATGGTGAAATTTATCATGAAAATATTTTTGAATGAGTTTTTTAAGGTTTGAGATTTAGAGATATGTTGAATTTGATGCTAATGATTTTTATGCCGTACATTTTCTAATTTGTATATTTTTATTACCGATATATCAGTATGTAATGGTTCCAATGATAGAATGTGCTAAAACTGGATCCCAAGCATATTGAGCTGAATATTTGATTATATGTGTTTCTCAACGAAGAAAAAAAATATAAAGATATTGTTTTAAGTTGCATATTTATATATAGCAAGAAGTGATAAGTACCGAATGAATTTGTTTCTGGATTGGAATTGTGTAAAAAAGCATTTATTTAGAAGAACTTTTGCCCCAAATGATACTTAGAGTCCATACTATTGCGCTGACTTAATAAAGATAATCAACAAGACAAAGATAGTTTACTGAAATAAGAGTGTTTTTGTTTTAGTTTGCTGTGAAGTACATTACCCACGGTCAGTAATTGTATAACATTACATTATATCAGCGTTATCTAATATTTACAAAATTTTATCTATATATGTAAATTCAGATACTTCTATCATTAATAGGATCAATAGCAAAGACTTTATCTGGATTTAAAATTTTGTGTGGATCAATAGCAAGTTTAATTTTTCTCATTAAATCAACAGTATCTTCTCCAACTTCTTCCAATAAGAATTCTTTCTTACCAAGACCAATTCCATGCTCACCAGTGACAGTGCCATCCATGTCTAAAGCTCTTTGAACCATACCTTCCACTAACCGTTTTGCAATAATAGTCTGATCTTTGTTATATAATATTACAGCGTGATAATTACCATCACCAGCATGTCCAACGATGGAACAAGTTAAACCTGATTTTTCAATTTCATTTTTAGTATTTTCAAGTGATTCAACAAATTTAGATATTGGGATAGCTACATCGGTTGTCCACACTTGCGTGTCAGGACCAATAACTTCTTTACCGTATTGAATTGTTGACCATAATGCAACTTTTCTAGCATTCCAAAGTTGAAATTTTTCCTCATCAGTTGCAGCAAATTTAAAAGATTTAGCACCATTTTGCTCAACAATTTTTTTGACTGTTTTAGATGTTGAATTAATAATTTCTTTTGATGAACCACCTATTTTTAATAATAAAGTCGGTGATTCATCGTATAATTTTTCCGTCTGATTAGCATAATTAACAAAATGAATCATATTTTCATCCAGCAATTCAATTGCATTCAATTGAATACCTTCTTGGATGAATTTTGCAACGGAATTAGCAGCACCTTTAAGGTCATTGAATGATATTAATGCAATATTCTCAAATCGAGGTTTAACATGTAATTTTAATGTTACTTGAGTAACAATACCTAAAGTTCCCTCACTTCCAACAAATAAATTTGTCAGATTATAACCAGCAGAAGATTTTTTTGGCCTTCTCTTGGTTTTAACAACAGTACCGTCTGGTAATACTACCGTAACAGATATTACATTATCCTTCATGGTTCCATATCTAGCAGCATTTGTGCCAGAACAAGAAGTTGCAACCATGCCACCAATACAAGCCCCAGGTCCTGGATCAGGACCAAACATTAAATTATAATCATCTAAATATGTTCTTAATTCTTCCCAACCAACAGCAGGTTCGACAACAATATCTAAATCATCCTGATGCAATGCAACTATCTTATCCATCTTACTTAAATCAACACAAATACCATTACGAGTTGAAATAAAATGTCCTTCTAAAGAAGTACCACCTGTGAAAGGAACAATCGGGACTTTCAAATCATGACATATTTTAGAAACAACTGAAACATCATCAGTTGATTCCGGATAAACAACTGCAAATGGACTTTCACCTTCTTTTGCATGATCTGTTGCCCAGTCATTATCACTATGATGTTCTATTACAGAACTAAGTTTTGATACTTTCGATGCTCCCAACTTCGAAATTATCTGTTCGGTTGCTAAATTCACATCACCATATTTTAATTCATCTAAATCTTTTAATTTTGTAGTTGATGAGTTTGGGAATAAATATTCGGGTGTATTATTAGCCAATTGGTGATATACCAAGGATCCACCAATAATTGATCCACATCCGAATGCACCCAAAATAAAGAGTGACTGGTATTTTGAGTTTAATTTCCCTCCATATGAGCTAATGCTTGTCGAGTTTTGTCTCAATTGGGAAAACCTAAATCTTTTAAATAGATTAGGCAAACATAGTCTATTGTTAAACTTACCCATGATTATAGATATGAAGAGAAACCATTTCTTTTTTCTTTCCCTCTTTTTTTTGGTGAGTAAAACAACCGGTTGAAGTTTTTTGATAATATAGGTTACAATAGACTATTTAAACAAACAACATGAAAATAAAGAAACTGTGGCTTCAACCATAATAGCGCTGGGATTGGACAAATGTTTAGCCGAAGAAATAAGAAAAACCGTTGTAGCTACGCAATATTATAGTTATAGATTGATTAGGATGCCACAGTTCTGATTATTGTTTCAACACAATTTAGTTTTTTATTGTCGAACTTGATTCATCAGTAAATATTGAACGAAAAGTGGTTTCTTTTCTTTTTTTCTTTTTGTTTTTATTATTTTTATTTTCCCTTTATTTTTTGTAAATACAACTCTTATATGTCCCTAGAATAATACTGTTTATAGTTGTATATCTTAGTATGTATCCTAGAATGTAGAATTAATTTTTACATGCTATATAGTCTATATGCTTGTTATATGTTACAGAAGTAGATGTTATAGATCGAGAAGTCTCCATAACCTGACTCTACCTTGTTCATTACCAGTGGCAAGGAAACCACCACTTGGAGCAAATGCAACAGATGTGACCTTACCTAAAGGAGTAACATTAGTAGGCCAGTTTTTAAAAACATTACAAGAAGGTAAATGGACAAGTCTTAAAGCGTCCCTTTGATCTCTAGATGCAATACATAATACTTGAGAATCATGACTGAATTCTAAACTGGAAATTGTAGTAGTCAAGTTGTCAACAGATTTTAACAATCTATTATCCTTTAATCTATCATAAATATTAACAAAACCGGTGTTACTACCAATCGCTAAAAATCTACCATTTGGAGACGTTCTTATTCTAGTAATACCAATTCCTGTAACATCTGTCCAACGATTTATAATATTATAATTTGATGTACTAAATTCCCAAATTTCACCTGCTTGATTTGTTATTAGGATTCTATCACCGCAAAATTCAAAATCAACAAGTGTACCTTCAATTTTAAATCCATGTATCCATTGAGCTGTTGATACGGATAAAATATTAACCCATCCACTATTACCTGCTAATGCAAGATATTTACCATCATTTGATGTCTTGAAATGTTCAAAAGAACGTTGTTTGTTTTCATTACCATACATTCTTGTAATTTTTTCAATAACACCCATATCAATACTCCATTTAAACATATATTTACGTCTACCACCTGAAAGGATAGATGTTAAACCAGATTCTGGATCTCTTAAAAATGAAGTTGATTGAATTGGTGATTGTCTTAAATGTAAAGAAGTTATTAAATTATTGTTTTTACCATCAATATGATAAATACGTAAAGTACGATCGAAACCACCAGTTAATAATAACGGTTGAGTAGGATGGAAACTTATCGATTGAATTGAAGATCTTGAAGGTTTTGATATATTTGCATCAACCAAACGATCAATATTTAAATGTTCAGGATTAAGCAATTTGGAATTTTCATTGGTTATATTATATGTTTGATTCTGTGCTAAGAAATCCATAAGTGGATTGGATGAAGATGTAACAGTTGTGCGCTTTGAAGATCCTACTTTATCAAATAACAATTTGGTTTTAATATTTTCATTATTATCATTATCACCTCCTTCTCTTTCTTCTTTATCATCATCATATTCATGTGTAGCCCATTCAGGTACTTGAAAAGTACTTTGATATTGCTTCTTTAAACGACTAATATATTCTAATCCAGGTATGAATCTTTCCTCTTCAGCTTTACGTAATTTTTTTAATCTACTCACTGCAGTTACATCAATCAATAATTTTTCATCGTCTGAATCATTCCATACATCGTCATCTTCATCTGATGATGGTAAATCTTCATTGTCGCTATTCATTTTAATATCTGAATCATTATCCTCTTGAACTATATCTGAATCTGCATCTGAATCATTAAAGAATAATTCATCATCATTTAATTTTCCCATTTGATCATCATCATCGTCATCATTATTGTTGTTATTATCGTTGATTTCATCAAATCCGTATTCTTGTTTATTCGGAAGTGAATCTAAAAATTCATCAGTTTCTGAATCAGAATAATTGAATAAGTTTGTATTTGAATTTGTGTTGTAATCCTCGTCTTCGTCTTCATATAAATTGTCTACATTCCTCAAGTTATTTGCAAAACCATCAGCATCACCGAAGACTAGTTTTTCAAGATAAAGTTCTTCTTCATCTGGAGCTGGAATTTCAACAGCCTTGTTGTCCACCATAACAGTTGTAGTTGGAGCCATGTTTCAATAAATGTTTGTCTAGTAAAGTTCAGTCTAAATGCTGTTGCAATTGTAGAACTAGAAAGGACTAGCAAAAACGGGAACATGAAAAATTCCAAAAAAAAAAAAAAAAATTTTTTTGAAAAAAAAAAAAAAATAAAAAATAAAAAAATAAAAAAAATAAATGTCTGCTTACGTAAGATCTTTTGCTGTGTGTAAAAAAAAACTCGCCACAAAAAAAGGTGGGAAACTTGAAAAGCCAATCGATTTGCCAATAAAGCTTCTGTTGTTGTTTTTAGTTCAGCCACGGTGTACAAAGGAAACTGGGAAAGACAAAAGGCCTAAGAAACAAAGGAATAAAAATGCACGCCTCAGCTATAGCACATAATATGTTAAACAACAAAGGTTACTACCAACAACACACATACAGGATGTCGCCAGCCATGCTTCGTGCTCGTCAACCTTATTTTGTCAAGAACATGATAGGTTTAGCTGTTCTATTGGCAGTTCCTTTCGGTATCTACACTTACACATTCAACTTCTTGAACCAAGATGAATTCGACGATATTCCAATTCCTCCATTAGATGACAAAACTATTCATCAATTACAACAAGAATACGAAGCTGAAAAGAAGAGTGGTATCTGATGGTCGGCTAGTTCTCAACCACCAACTTCAATGTCAATATTATCTTGTATATATTACGCTATCCCAACATTTATATCTATGTCTTATATCTTTATTTTTTATATTTTTTATATTTTTTTTTCTATTTTTGCCTCTTAATATAAATCCATTAATAATTGATCTGGTTGGCCATATATTATTATTACTCATCTGTTCCTCTCAACTGCAAGGGCTTTCTCCTTTCTGATTTTCTCCTTGTTTTGAAACATAATCTTATCTTCATGGCTGAGGTTGAACCGTATAACACCATCTAATCTCCCAATATTGGAACTCCCACCTTGATGATGATAAACAACTTTACCGATATTCCCCTGTCGTGATCCATCTAATTCGCCTGCATCAATTGCATCTTGATTTTTCCTATAAAATTCATTCATGTCCAGTTCTTTAACTTCTGCACCCTCTGGTATGCCTCCATCATCGTCATTATCGTCTGAATTTTCAGTGTCGTCTTCGTTCTCATCATCTCCCGCTGTATTTCCTTCCTTCTCTATCGTATCTGCAAGTACACTGCTTATTATCGAACTTATTCGTTCATCGTCTCGTATTTTTTGTCTTTTAACACCTTGTTTCTCGTCCACAATCACCTTCCCGCTAATATTGTCCTTACCTGTGAAGCCGAAAATATTCACAACATCAATCTCCTCAATTTCTTCACTGTCGTAATGTCTTTTCCTCTCCGCTTCGACAGCAGATTCTGAATCAGATGATGAATAGCCCAAATCCATAACAAAAACTGCAATGTCAGATGTAGAAACACAGCAACTGAATGTAAAACTTAAGGGTAACTCGATGTCAATCATAGTAGAAAAATGCCAGCCTTTCCATCATCTATCTCTGTTTTGGGGAAATTACGTAATCTTATAGGGAACTTGAAAGCTTTTCATGTTTGTAAGAAGAAACTTATTAATCTTGATGATAGGAGTAGGTCTGTTTTGTTCTTCTCTGTTTTGATCTATTCGGTTCTATTTAGCAACGCTATGTTGTGTCAGATATGCGAGGACAAAGAGTCTAAATATACTTGTCCGAAATGTTCCTCCAGATACTGTTCATTGGCATGTTTCAAATCTGAAAAACATGTTGAAATGGATAACAAATCAGTGATACCAGAACCGGTCAGCACTTCAGTGGCAGCGTCGAATTCGAAGTTAAATTTGAATTCCGAACGACAGGAAGATAGTGTTTATGATATTCAGGATCCGATGCTTCAAAAGCTCATATTGGAACCACAATTTCAGGAGTATATTTCATCACCAGTTCTTCAGTTCCATATACTTACGGTACTTGAAATACTCAACAATGTCAGTCTTACAAATGAGTACTCCAAGGATGGAAGGTTGGAAATTGCCAGTAGAAAATTAAATAATTTGAGGGAAGATGGTATTGAGTCGAATGATTATGTTCAAGAATTTATTTGTTGGTTACTCAACTGGATGGACGAATTTAAAGGAAATTCTGTCTAAGTAATGAACATGCATTTGTTGCTCTTTTCTTTCCTTCTATGACTATATAAAATATTTAATATCTAATATCTAATATCTAATATCTAATATCTAATATCTAATATCTAATATCTAATATCTAATATCTAATATCTAATATATATATAACGACTTTAGAGGTGTTGATCAAAGTTCAAATTTGTTCTTCTGAGAACCTTTGATGTTCAAATCAGAGAGATCAACTCTGTAAACTGCGGCACCAATATCGGTGGAGTCTTTCACATCATCACCATCCTCTAAATTGGCACCGGTAACATATAGAGTACTGAAATTTTTATCACCAAAAGTACAGCATGTGATGTTTGCAGTTGGGAATGACCATTGCATATCAATCACATTATCAGGGGTAACCCTCATAACCTTGTTCCCGGCCCAAATTGCAACATAAAGATTTCCCTCCGTATCCATACATGATCCATCTGGAACACCATTGTTAACAAACCAAGAAGATTTTGAAGCAATATCAAGCTCATCTTTTTCAAAATCATATTTATATTTGTAAATCGTCTCTTGAATAGAATCTGTCCAATAAACTGCATTTCTTTTAGGATCCCAGTTGATACCATTTGGAATGCCGGAATTATTCCATAACTCTTTCAAATCAGAATTCTTATCTTTCAAAACCCACATACTACCAAGGGATTTTTCACCATCAACATCCATTGTACCTACCCATAATGAACCATCAGGAGCAACTGATCCATCGTTTGATCTTAATTGGGTTCCATCGACTATATTATTATTAGGATAACGCACAATGTTTTCGACTTTACCGTTGGTTAAATCAAGTACACTGATACCATCATCAA
>JAJMES010000241.1:55195-79157 GCA_030574275.1 Pichia sporocuriosa
ATTTCATCCTTTTTATTTAGATGAACTTGTCGTAGTTGTATACAATAAGCAATTATAAAGCTACAATGGATACGTATGCTAATTCTTTGACATCCGTGCCCGCCCCATTGATAGTTATTCAAGGTGTTTCCGATGATATACTTCCAAGAGGCTATGACAGGCGTATCCGAACTCTAAAAGGAAAGGGATTTGCATCATCTCATACAGAACTGAACTATGGTGTAAAGATAGAGATAGATCGAGAATTAGAAGGATTGGATACAGATGTTATGTCACATTTAGTTAGACTGGTTGAAAAATGTAATGTTAGGGATCACCTATGGTGGCCGAATCAAGATGATGAACAACAACGGAAACAATCAAGAATACAGAATTCACAAAACCAAACACAGCAACAGAAAATTCAACAACAAAAGCAAGACTTAAATAAACAACGACAACAATTGACTGTATCAAACGGTAGTAGCAATTCTAAAAGTTTATGGTTCAATGTCAAATATGCTGGCACAAAATATGAGATGATTGTAAATGGGACCAATTCTTCATTATCACCATATAATGTTAAAGGTGAATTTTATGGTTCCTTATTACCTTTACAATGGCAAGAAAAGTACTACAATTATATTCCATGCGTTTTCATTTCATTTTATGAGATTGGGGCTGATGGTAAATGGGATGATATCCTAATCAATGAAATCAACAGAATTAAATTCAAATTCTCAAACACTCATATTAAATTTGTCTGCGTTTTAATTAACTCAAACAATTCAAGTAATGAAAGATTGTATAATATTACAAATAGGATCAACATGAATGGTAATTCACTGTTTATAATTAATGGATCAAATGATGAAATTTCAAAGAGGGAACAATCCGTATTTGTTAGAAAATTAATGATTGGTTTGAGGCAATATTCAAATGATTTTTTCAATTTACAGATTCAAAAATTGAAAAAGAGAGAAATAAAAGATGATCAATATTCAGAGAAGTTCTTTTCAGCTAGAAATCTAATAAAATTGTCAATGTTTGAGCAATTTAAAGGAATTACTGAATATTCTATAAAATTGCTTGAGTATGCATATGATCGATTACTACAAGCATTAAGAAGTATTGATTTCAAAACCCAAGATAAAGAACATCTTGAAGCACGTAATTGGCTTGATGTCATGTGTATGAATATTGTTAGGTCATATATTGTACTGGGAGATGCAAATGTTGCATATCGAAAATTTATATTTCATATTGAACAACTTCGTGAATTAGATAGTTGTAATTTTACTTTTGATTGGGTCTCCATTCAATATACTTGGTTAGGGGAATTACTTGAAAGTATCAATGAAGACCTTATACCAATAGATTCAACATTATTACCGACATTGGGTTTGAAAGTAGTGAAGTATAATAGCTATAATATGCCTCAGCATGGATTTTTATATTTACAAGCTGTTGAATATCGGAAGCTTTCACTCAAATATGAAAAAGATAAATCTGGCTCTGATAATATAATAATATTATTGAATGCAGCACTTGATTCGTTCAATTTGGCTAAACACACTAAATTTTCAAGGATAGAATCCAATATTTATGTTTTGTTAGGTGATGTTTATTATGATCAAATGAACTTTAGTATGGCTGTAAACAACTATTTTGCAGGATTATCCAATTTCAAACAGGAATCATGTACATTTATTGTTGGTTATATTTTGAAGAAAATACTACAATGCTATGTTGGATTATCACAAATTCGTGAAGCGTGGGGGATTTATATTGAATTATGTTGCATTGATGATTTCATTTGGAAGAAATATGGCATGCTTGATGAAATGAAGATTTTCCTTAATTCAATTAAGGAAGAAATTATCAGTTTAGAACTTGTTAATGATGACTCACATTCGATTATTTCAAATGATGAAAGTAATACTATGGACAATAAAACTAATATAGGTAATGTCTCATATATTAAAGAAAGTGTTTTCAGTGCAAATGTTGGGATTAGTAAATATACAAATATGATGAATGATGGAGTAGATGTACAATTAGTTATAAAACATAGTGGAGGTGGGATGATTGAAAGCTTGGCAATTAATGATCTTGAAATAGATATGGGTGAAAGTGCAGATTTTAAACAAATTCATATCATTAATGATGATAGCGGTGACAAATTCGAATCTAATATCCGTAAATTAGAATGCACCAGTAAGGACTTGCGTGAAAAATTAAAATGTCCATTAGTGTTCAAGTCTGCTGATACTATTGAAAATCATGAATTTATAGTTTTACAAATACATGTACTATCTAGTAAAGTTGGGAAATTTTATATTCCACGGATTCGTGTTAATGGGTTGATGAATGATGTCGAATTTCGGACTGTTATTAATATCAGTGGACTAAATTTAACGGATAAATATTTAAAATGGTATGGATCTAACAATGTTTATGAAAACCATTATCCGACTAATTCATTTGAAGTTTTACCGAAAATTCCTGAAGTTATGTGTAATTTGAAATATGACGAAATTGGATTTAATGGACAAATGTTTCCTATTTCTGTTAAATTTGTCAATAATGATCCCGAGGGGGGTTCAATTCGAGTACATATTAATGGAACTTGTATTTTACAGAAAAAGTATGAAGTTGATGTTAAATGGGGTGTAAATTATGATTTGAAAGAATATTCAAGCGATGATGTTTTGGAACCGGGTGATGAAACGACTATAACCGCTATGCTACAACTTCCACAAGTGAATGATCTTTTAATCAATCGTAATAATAGAATAAATGAAGATGAAGAAAATGATAATTCAATTGAAAATGCCAATTGTATTGTTAAATTCAATATACGATACGAATTGGTTGAAGATGGTGTTAGTATTGAAGTAAAACGAGAAGCAAGGGTTAAAATCTATGAATTAATTGAATGGCATACTTCATTAAGAGCAGATTCTGGTGGAGAAATTCCTGATTTATTTTCAATTGATAATGTAAGTGAAGATAAAATATTAAATGTTAATAGCAATATGAATATACCAGTTCATAGTAGGAGATGGCTTTTTAAATTAACATTGAGGAATGTATCATTTGATGAAATAGATGTGAAGTCATGCAAATTTATTATTCATGGACCTAAAGGTGTGACATTGACACTCAAAGAAGATGAGAGTCATGTTGATATGGTCTTAAAATCTTGGGGTAGAAGAAAATTAAAAGTATGGTTGGATGCAATAAGTTGTAAAAGGATTGTTCGATCCATTCCGATCGATATTCAATGTTTAATCACATATAATACACCAGGAATTGAATTTGATCAAACGTACAAGTTGGAAATGTACAAGGCTAATCTTCCACATACAGATCCAAGATTACTTGTAGTTATTGAAAAAGTTGAAGATAAAGAAGTTACAATTGGATATATTATTGAGAATCCAACAGATAAGATATTTCAGTATCAAACAAATTTGAATCCTGTCAGTGGAGTTGAAATTTTAGATTATGTGAAAAATATGAGGTTGAGTGTTATGCCGTTTATGAAGGAAAAGATTGAATGTGTCTATCGACTTGATGAAATGGTAAATGGTGGTGGTAGTGGTAGTGGTGATTTGGTTATGGACGAAGTTGAGTTACCAGAGTTTACATTATACGATAGACAATATCAAATGTTTGTCAAGCCAAATGTTGCCGATGATCGACTCAATATTGTTGATGGACATTTATTCTTGTATAGGAATGATCGATCAATTAATTGACTGATTGATTTTTTTTATTTTTTTATATATAAAAATATGTATCTATTTATTTATTTATTTATTTATTTAGTTAAAATGCTGTACATAAGAGTATATATGGAATTAATTGATCTTTAATAATTCAACGTCAAAGATTAAAGTAGACATTGGTGGGATTAAACCTGGGAAACCTCTGTTACCATAAGCCATTAAAGGTGGAACAGTCAATCTAGCCTTTTCACCAAGTGATAATTTAGCAAAACCTTGTTCCCAACCTTGGATGACCATACCTTGACCAATTTTGAATTGGAAAGGTCTGTTTCTGTCAACTGAAGAATCGAATTTCTTACCGTTGGTTAAAGTACCGGTGTAGTGAACTGTTAAAAGGTCGCCTGATTGTGGGAAGGTTTTACCGTCACCTGGGGAAATAACTTCAATTTTGAGTTCTTCTGGGGCTGTAGACATTGTTCTTCTGATAAAAGGGCTAAACTGTTTGACGTGTGTCTGTTGTCTGTAGAGTGGACGAAGGAAAGCTAGAGCAGACATGCTTGATCAGAGAAAGCTAATTTGCTCTTTTTTTTTTCATCCTCTCCCTGGTGGCGAAAAGTGGAGGGGTCGGCGGAAAAAACACAAAGGAAAGCCATGAAAAGGGCAAAGAATGTGTGTGATGGAGTGGATGCGGGTGTCGGATGCGGGTGTCGGATGCGGGTTTTGAGGCGGGCTTTGTTGTTGTTGTATAAAAGGGAGAGTTGATCCGATGTGGTTGTTGCTGTTGTTTTGGGATAAGGAACAGAAGATCTGGTAGGAAGCTAGACAAAGCGAAAAATAAGCAATGACCAATTTACATCCAAGATATTTAACATCTCACGTTTACAAATACAAACCATTTGCTAATACGGTTGAAGTATTCTTAGACTACAATTGTCCATTTTCTGGTAAAATGTTTATCAAAATACAAGACGAAATAATTCCACTTTTAGAAAAGGAAGGTTTAGGAGACAAGTATAACATTGTATTTGTCAATGTTGTTCAACCATGGCACGGAGTGCAATCTAGTATTTTACATGATGTTTCTTTTGCAGTTGGTAAAGTGGTACCTGAATCATTTTGGAATGTTAGTCGGATCTTGTTTGATAATATCAAAACATTTTATGATTCCGAAACTTTTAACAAGACACGTTGTCAAATAGGAGATGAAGTTATTGAACTATGTGAAAAGGATGAAAAGATAGGAAGTTCTGAAATTGGAAAGATTAGAGAATTGATTAGACCAGCACAAGCTACTGCTGATGGTGGTGCCAATAATGCAGGTAACGGAATTGCCAAAGATAACAAATATTTTGCTAGATATGCTCGTACATTAGGTGTACATATTACACCAAGTGTATTGGTAAATGGTATATACATACCTTCAATTGAAAGTAGTACAGATGCGAGAAAAATTATTGAAATGTTAGAAAACCAATGTAATTAATTAAGTATAAACAATTATATAAATTAAATCAATAAAGTTTCAATCTTATCCTTGACAGCATAGATTTGGTTCTTGATAGTAGATGCATCGTTAGTAGTGATTGAAGCAGCAATAACAGGTCTTGAAACACCACAAGCTCTACCAAGGGCAGTCTTTGATGGGACGAAAACGTATGGAACGTTTTTATCTTCACATAAAAGAGGTAAATGAAGTAAGATTTCAATAGGTTCAGTATCAGCAGCCATGATAATGAATTCAGAGATACCTCTGTTCAAAGTCTTTGTGGTTTCATTTGCACCCTTTTTAAGTTGTCTTAAATTTTGAGCTTGTTGAACCAAGTCTAAAATTTGTTGACTCAAACCGGAGTCTGCAAGTGGGAAAGCCTTAGGGTTTGGAGCGGACATTATGTTTAGTAAAGATGAGTTAGGTTGTTTTTAGGAGGTTCCTTGCTGTAGCTCGCCTTACAGAAAGGAGAAGAAAAGAAGAGAAAAAGATGGAAAAGAAAAAGATGAAAAGGAAAAGAAGAAAAGAAAAAGAAAAATTTTCAAAAAGAAAAGAAACAAAAGAAAAAAATATTTTTTCAAAAAAAAAAAATAAAAAAAAAAATAAAAATAAAAACCATTACGTAATCTGCGTCTATCGACGACCCACAACATATTTAGTTGTCGCGGTCTACTTTCTTAAAAAGCGACGTTTTTTTTTCTTTTTCTTCTTTTTTTATTTTTACTTTTTTTTTTATCCTTCGCATTTCCCACTTCGAGAAAAAAAAAAAGTTGGCTGCCTTCTGTGGCTGCCTTTGCTGTATGTGTAGTTTACACTTAGACTTTGTTCATTTACATTATACTGTTTATTCAATTCTTTGTTTCTACACGTTAATTAACTTACAAACAAACCACCTTTTATAACAATAACAATATCTACAATGTCTGATCTTTGGTATGTTCTTCTTCTTTTTTTCCCTTCTCTAATTCAATGAACTCTTAATTCCATCCCTTATCAACTGGGATTTATTCTTTCTTACCAATGTTTGAATAACATTGATTTTTTTTTTTTTTTTTTGAAGTTAAAATAAAAGAAACTGATACTAACAATCATCGATTTATTTAATAGTCCTGTTTATGCACCATTCTTTGGCTCAATTGGTTGTGCTGCTGCAATTATCTTTACCTGTTTTGGTGCTTCCTACGGTACCGCTAAATCAGGTGTCGGAATTTGTGCAACTTGTGTCCTTAGACCTGATTTACTTATTAAGAATACTGTTCCAGTTATTATGGCGGGTATTATTGCTATTTATGGTTTGGTTGTTTCAGTTTTAATCTCATCTTCATTGAAACAACAACAAGCTTTATACACTGGTTTTATTCAATTGGGTGCAGGTTTATCTGTTGGTTTAGCCGGTTTAGCTGCTGGTTTTGCAATTGGTATTGTTGGTGATGCTGGTGTCAGAGGTACTGCTCAACAACCAAGATTATTCGTTGGTATGATTTTAATTTTAATTTTCGCTGAAGTTTTAGGTTTATATGGTTTAATTGTTGCTTTATTGATGAACTCAAGAGCAACTCAAGATGTTGTTTGTTAAACAAAGATAATAAAAAATAAAAAAATGAAATAACATCATTTTATCCATCTTCACATGTATTAAAATTATTAATTGAAAGTCACAATTAAAAAACCAGGAAAAAAAAAAAAAAAAAAAAAAAGAATCATCAAAATCAAATCTACTTATTTATTTATTTGGCAAAATAAAATAAAATGATATGTTATATATATATATATATATATATATATATATATATAATTTAATATAAGATAAGATAAAATAAATTAAATTAAACTAAACTAAACTAAACTTAATTGAATGTAACCAAATCAAAATTATGTATTGATTTCGATATCAATATCACTATTTTATTTCGTTTAATTTAATTTTACTTTATTTCATTTTCCGTTTCGTTACCTGTTTATTTATATTTTATATAAAATAATGTATACTCTACATTTGGTCTGAATCCAAATCTAAATTCATATAAGCACGTTCATCCTTATTCCAAAATGAAATTATCCTCCACATGTGGCTGTAAAATCTCCACATTTTCACAAACATCGTCTTGTCCTTTTCATTGACAAATACATCTCCATGCTCTTTGAAATGCATGTAATTCTCATACTTTATAAGATCTTTACGCGTAACAACTCCAACTGTCTTACCTTCGTTTTCAACGAAAACAATCCGTACTCCAACATTGACAAACAAATCTAATAACGTATAAACTGGCGTAACCAGATTCATACTTAAATACTCAAATTGAACATAACCTTCATATGTCTCTTCTTCTTCTTCTTCTTCTCCTCCTCTTCCTCCTCCTTCTTCACTACCTATTTCCTCCGTCTGTACCTCTCCAGTGATTTCATAAATTTTTTTGCTACTCAAAAATTTGACAAATTCATTACTCAAATTGATAACAGTTTCATCTTCGTTGTTAGTTATCAATGATTTGTTATTTTTGACTTTATCCAATATTTTTACAATATTCTCTCTTTTTATAACACCAATAACATCTTGACGTTTATATAATAATGGATATTCACGTTTCCCAAACTGTAAAATTTTCTCAATGTCTCTTTCATACATCCCTTTACAATCTATTCCTATTATCTGTGGTACCATTATTTCTCCAACTACAACAGTTTCGCCAAAATCATGTTCTTCTTTGACATCAATAAATGGCATACCATTAAATTTAATCATTTGATCAGCAATTCCTCCAAATCCATTACTGCCAAATTCATTTACAACTCTTACAACTATAATTGTAATCATTGAAGGTATAATATATTTGATTGCACCTGTTAATTCATACATAATAACAACAACAGTAACAGTCAGACCTGTTACACCACTCAGTGCCGCTCCAGCTCCAAGGAATGCATAAGTACCTGATGGTATACCAATTAAATTTTCTTTGATGGTATCATCATTATCGTTAATTTGTTCAACTAATAATCCAAGAAACTTACCAAATGTTGCACCAACTGCCATACTTGGAACAAAAATACCACACGGTACTTTACATCCATAACTAATACATACTAATATCATACGTACAATAGTTGCATATAATAATGTGAATAATGTCCATAACCATTTATAAATTGTTGTATTTGTTGCATCTTTAGAAATTAAACATATAGCATTATCATTACTTGATTTAGATGAACACTCATCAAATAACATTTCCATTACTTTGGTCATATCTAATCTCATATAAATATTCCAATATCCAACAATTGATGTTATTAAACAAAGCCAGAAAACTTCTGTAACTCCACTAAATTTCCAATTTGATAAATAACGTTGTCTAAATGCGACATATTTAATATTAAATTTGGAAATTATGATTCCATATAAACCACCAAATATACCTAATACAATAAACCAAACAGTTTCACTCCACACCCAGTCAGAATCATATCTAACTTCAAACATAACGATTTGTCCCGTTCCAAATGGATTCCAAATTTGTAACGTAGTTATTGCAATCAATGACGTATAAAATGTCTTCCATAAAGTACCTAATTTTAATCCACTACTAATTTCTTCAACACTGAATAGAACTCCTCCAATCGGGCTACCAAATGCAACTGCAACACCTGATCCCGCAGCAGCTGTGATAATATCTGACATTTGTAACGGAGATTCTTTAAACCATGGAATAATAAATCTACCAAAGGAATTACCAACACAAGATGCATAATGAACACTTGGGCCTTCTTTACCAACTGCCAATCCACTTGCAATAGTAAATGGCAAAGATAAAGCCTTAACAAACAACGTCGTAAATGAAAGGAAATCAGGTCTATCAAAACCTGACACAATACATTTGACCTCACTAATACCACTTCCAGCTGCATTTGGTGAAAAGTATAGGCATAACAGTGATGGTATTAAACCAAACAAAATACTCAAAATTGTAAATATGAAAAATCTGAAAAGGGGGAATTCGGACCATTCAATCCATTCTGACCCACTAGGGCATGCTGTTTTATTGAGGAAAAAATCAGCTGAACAGTATCCAATTTTGAAACTACATAACCATTCAGTTAATACCGAAAGAAATGCGGCAATTGTTCCAATTATTATACCAACAATTGTCAACACTATCCAAATTTGTACAGTTGTCCAGAATCTTGATTTTATCAATTGTAAATTTGAAATATCGTAGAATAATGAAATTGCAGATCTGGACATCAATCCTTGTCCTGACAAAAATCTTGAATTGTCTTCTAAGTCATTAAAGTTATCATTGCTGGTAAGGTCGTTTCTATGTATGCCATTGTTTGACCTGTGTTTTAAGGCTTCAAAATATTTCCGATTTTCATTCAACCTTTCTAATCGCCAATCTACCGTTTTAAATTTATCAAAGTTTTTACTTAAATTCTGAACATCCGGATCAGAGTTATACTCTTGTTGCCAGCCGGTCATGTGAATTTAAAACTCTTGTGTTGTTTTGTTTAGCCAAAGAAAAAGCCAAAATTAAAAATTCAACAGTACAGGACAACAACAACAATCCTTTTCATCCATCAAGTAACAAAATCATTTTCAAACATGAAAAGACACGGACGGATTGGTGCGAACAGAACCGATAAAAGCAACCTCTTTTTTTTTCAGGATTACTGCTTCAACATTTAATTCGTTAGTAATATATATTTAAAGAATAAATAAGTTATATAAATATAATAATAATAATAATAATAATAAAATAGTATATTATATATAGAAAGATGAAAATTGATAGATAAATACGCAAGTGACGAGCAAAGAGCAAATAGGAATAGCTCCCAAAATTAATGTGAATTTAATTTTTTCATTTCTTTTGTTTGGATTTGTATTTTTTTGATTTTGTTTGTGAAGAGATAGATGGAGGGGAATGAATGGTTGATGAATGATATTTAATTTATTTAACCGACAACTAAGGTTTCAGCATCAGCAAATTCATATTCTGGAACCTCCAGGTTTAATGGAGCTGGACCTTTTCTGATTCTACCTGAGATATCATAATGAGAACCATGACATGGACAGAACCAACCACCAAAATCACCGGCTTCACCAATTGGGACACAACCCAAATGGGTACAGATACCTAACATAATTAACCATTCTGGGTTCTTGACTCTGTCAGCATCAGTTTGTGGATCTCTTAAACTTGAGATATCAACTTCATTAGCTTCTTCGATTTCTTCAGGAGTTCTGTGTCTAATGAAAACTGGCTTACCTTGCCATTTGACAACGACATTCTTACCTAATGGAATTGCATTAAGCTTAACTTCTACTTTAGCCATAGCTAAAACATCAGCAGATGCAGACATGGTGGTTAAAAATGCTTCAACGGTTGATTTTGCTGCTGCTGCACCTAATAAACCATAAGAACCAACCATGAAATATGTGAAATCTCTTGATTTATCAGTTGAACCTTTAGAATTGTTTAAATAATGGGTAAAGTCTGGAGAATCATATGTAGACTTGAGAGCTGGAACAGTTGATGAAATTGATCTGGTTGCTTGAGCTATATTAAATATTAATTAAGAAAGATAACAAAATTGTTAGTATTTTGATTTTATTTCTAAATGATAAAAATTTTAAGTTTTTATTTTTCTTCTTTTTTTTTTTTTTTTTTTGACAACCAATGAAAATTTAATAATTGCTGCTTATGTCTTTACTCAAATGAATCAAAATATGAAAATATTATGAATAATATGTACATTTGTTTTCTCTTTTATGATGTTCTAAAATATATCTTCACCTTCAAATGATAAGATCATTAATATGGTTATTATTTATTGTTTATTTTTTTTTTTTTTTTCTAATCATCAATACGTTTATGGAAATCTAATATGTAATATGCAGATAAAAACAAAATTTTGTATAACTCGTAGAATATAAGACTTACATTGGAAGACCTAATGGAATATGAATACAAGATGAAATTATTGAATAATTGATCAAATGATAAGTGTAAATTAAAATGTGATATTGTATATGAAAAAAAAAAAAATTATTCCTGCTGTATACTTTAACAAAATGAAAACATACCTAAACCTAAACCTCTAGCACTTCTAATTGACAATCTGGACAACATTGTTGGTATATATGCTATTTTGTGTCTATATGCAAATAAATCTGTGATCACAACCAAACCGCAACTACAAACCAAATCTATAACCCAAATTGAAACTAATCTTCGTCATCATCAACACAAACTGACGCACGCTCTGTCTCTGCCTCTCTGTCTCTGCCTGTCTGAGTGTCTGTTTCTCACATTCTCTTCCTCTTTTTCACGCAATAACAAAATACACAAATCTAATTGGTCCATCGTAATAACCCGTGCACCTTCACTAAAAATTTTTTTTTTAAATTTTCCAGCAAAAAAAATAAAAAAAATTTTCTCTTTATTCTATCTGGTTACGTAAGCCCTCTAAAATCTTCTCAATTTTTGCTGCAACCATTTTCTTCTTTTCCCATTTCAATTTGCCATATTTGATTTCTACATTTTTCAATGCTTCTTCCCGAGCAGCATTCAGTTCCTCCTCAATCTTTTTAACCTCCTTGTAGGCTAAGCTGATTATTTTATCGAGTACATTCTGTACTGGATCATTTGATTCTCCTTCCCTAATTGCAACCGGTTGTGGTGATGAAAATGATGATGATATTACCGATGATGATGATACACCACCATTTAACTCTGTAAATGATTCCACTTTTGTAATTTCATCAGAAACAAGATCTTTTGCCATTGTTTCTAACTTTTTAACCGAATGCATTGGTGATGATTCAGTAACCTGGATTTCAATGTTGCTGTTGGGTTGGATCTCATCAGCCTCATTGACTTTAACAATATCAATCTTTTTTTGAACATAATTTTTATTAACCTTTTTCCTTTTAAAAGTCCTTTTTTTCTTCTTTTTATTCGTTGCATTGTTGTTACCCACCGCACCTTTTGATTTGTTGTTGATCATCTGGGACACTCTAATATTTTGCTTTCCTTCTTTTATACTCTTGTTTTCTTCTGCTATTTTTTCCTTTGGAAATTCCCAAAATGAGTCTGAGAAAATTTGCGAATTCCTATTATTAGCATTGTCGTTATCCTCGGATTGCTCCGCTTGTGATATTGTACTGATATTTAGAAGTCTCGATTTAAACACTTTTCTAATAGACATGTTTCCTTGTTTACTCAACAAATAAAAAAAGCATGCAGAAAAAGCACGATTTCAGAAAAGAAAATAGTAACAGTTCAGCTGAGCTTTCTCAGATCCGGACTTGGTTTATTTATTGCTGAGCCATAATCGCTGCTTTAAAATTGTTGCATTTTCGAGCCTTTGAATTTTAAACAAAAAAAAATAACTATATCTATCTACATATTTACTTTAGATATTTTAAATACAATTAGGAGAGTGTAATAAATAGAAAAAGAAAAAAGAAAAAGAAAAAGAACTAACAGGATAAATGAGCAGACGGAAAATTTGAAACAAAAAAAAGACAAAAAAAAAAAGAGGAATATCAATGTATAAGAAAAAACTTTACAAAACAAACAAAAAAATGAAAATGAAAACAAAATGAAAAAAAATCCAATGTTTATACATAGGCTAACCTTTTTAATTATAAATGACAAATTTAGCCTTACCAGAAGTAACAGAAACTGTACAACCATCAGTACCATCACCATTATAAACACCATTTTCATAATAACATTCACCATTAACAACACTACTATCATCATAAGCAACAATTTTAACATTAAAATTTGCAGCATCTAAATTATTTGGATTTGGAATTAATGATAAATAAGAAATACCATCAGTATAACCAGCACCAAAATTTAATGGAGCCCAGTTACCAACACCTGAACCTGAAGTACCCCAAATACAACCATCTTCTTGTGAAACACCTGCATTATTGACATAATATTGAGCAGAAGTTTTTAATCCTTGCCAAGTATAATAATTATCTTCATCAACAGTTGTTAAATAATTTTCACTATTTCCTTCAACAATTGTTGGGATAACCATATTTTCAGTACCTGGATAATCAGTTCTACAAATTGCAACTGATTCATCAATTTCTGATACAACTCTTGCAGAATCTACACCCCATTCACATAAATAATTTGAATCAGTATTTGATCTATAAAGATAACCACCTTTACAGTATAAACCACCAACTGAAACACCATTAGCTGGTTGATCTGAAGGCCATTGAGTTTTTGACATACCTGGTTGACAAGCATAAGAACAATAAGTACCATCTTCACAACTACCACCAGTTGATGTATCACTTGGATGATACAAACCTGACCAACCACCAAAACCTAAATAATCTAATGAAACAACACCTTGACCACTTGGGAAATCAGAACAAGAGATAGTACCATCTTGAAATTCAACAGATGGACCTGAATAAGCACTTAAATCACCAGAAGTTGAAATAGAGGATGATTTATTGGAAACACTTGAAGCAGAAGGTGCAACTGAACTACTAGATGATGATGATGATGATAATGATGATGAAGTTGATGATGAAGTTGAAGTAGATGAAGTAGTAGAAATTGATGACGATGATGATGATGAGGAGGTGGATGATGATGATGATGATGATGTAGATAATGAACTTGTATCAGGAACAATAGTTGAAGTTTCTTCAGCTTGATAAGTATTACCTTCACCATCAACTGTAACTGTAACGTAAACATAATCATAAGTTATAGCTCTTTTATGTTGATGATGCATATGATAAGCAGTTGTTGTTGTACAATCTGCAACATTTGTATCATCAAGTGCAACAGATGATGAAGCATTAGCTGATATTAAAAGAGAAAGAATGGTAAATAAAGAATTACTTGATAATTTCATGATTTCTTCTTTTCCAAAACAAATAAATAAAAAAAATTTGAAACATTACGTAATTGAAATTAGTTAGTATTTAAAAATTCTTTAAGAAAAAAAAAAAAAAATTTTTTTAATTTAATTTAATTTAAAATTCCGCGAATTATTATGAGATAAACTGAATTTTATTGTAGGAGAGTGTAATAATAATTAAGTGAATTTATGATGGTAAATTATAATATTGTAATAGATTTGATATTATTTATTTAAAAGATGTTATTTATTATTTGATGTTTAAAGTTTGAAATCAGTTATTTGTTATTTAAAAATCATTAAATTCACTGTTTCTTTTCTTTTCTTTTCTTTTTTTTTATTTTTATTTATTTTTAATTGGTGTAAAAAAATTTATAGCCATAGAAAATATTGATTTATTGATTTATTGATGTAATGATTAAATTAAATAAATTAAATAATTAATAATTGAAATTTTTGTATACATACATATTGTAATAAAATGAAAAGGAATGTAAATAGTTGGTATAATTTAATTTAACACAAAAATGAAAGCTTGTCTATTGGACGTAAAAAGTATAAGGAGTGACTAAGTTGGAATAGCTTTTATTTGTGAGTGTTTCTAAAAAAATAAGAAAATAAATAAATAAATTACAAGAGCAAAGAAAGAGAATATATAAAAGAAAAAGGGAAGAATCAACAGAAGAGAAAAACAATCAAACAAGAAACAAACAAATTAACGAACAACACAACAAACAAGGGAGGTAAAAAAAAAAAAGAAGGAGAAGGAAAAGGAGGAAAAAGGCGAGTACGACGGAAAGGGGGAGGGAAGGAGAGAGGTCAAAGCGCAAAGTGGGAGGGATGAAACAAAAATAGCAACGAGAAAAAAAACAACAAAAACAACAAAAACAACAAAAACAACAACAAGCCCCCTTTTTCCAAAGCGTCGATGGGCGCGTCTGTAGGCGCGTCAATGCGTCGATAGACGAGTCGATTTTTTCTTTTTTGCTTTTTTTTTTTTTTTTTTTTTCTTTTCTTTTCTTTTCTTTTTTAAATTAAGCTGTTATATTTTATTACCTCTTCTTAACATTATCTTTTATATTGTTTGCCTTGTTAGAGGTTTTTTTATTTTTATTTTTGTTTTTGTTTTTGTTTTTATATTTACATTTATCTAACAACGATTTACCACAAACTTGTTGGTATCATAGCGTTTTATTCATTACTTACTTAATATCTTCTTTACCCGTTTTAAATATTCTGTTGGCGTTTTTTTATTACAGGTTATTTGGAATATTTTAAATATCAAATATTATTTATTATATTTTTCATTTATTTATTTATTTATTTCTTTCTTTCTTTACATCTTTACATCTTTACTTCCCTTTTGACTTTTTTTTTTTCTTCTTCTTACTTAAGAAATTAAATAAAGAGAAAGAGAGAGAAGAAAAAAAATAAATAATACATAGATAGAAAGGTTATAGCCGACAATTAAACAATGTCAAAAGAGGTATTTAACGAAGGTCCAACAACCTCTCAACATGTGGAATCAACCGATGAGAATCATTTTCAAAATACAACTTTTAAGTTAAAAAGAACTCGTTCTATGGGTTTATTGGATAATTTTATTGTTCAAAAAAATAATAATAATAATATTAATAATAATAATAGTACTAATGATAATATTAATAATGATAATATTATTATTACTAATAATATTGACAGTTGTAATAACAATACTAATAATACTCATTTACATCGTCAATCAAAATTAACTTCTGGTAGTTTTATATCTGATGCAACATTATCAAAATTAAATTTAAAAACAAAGGATAATTTTGAAAATAATCCTTCAACTCATACATTATTTCGTTCAAATATAATTAATAAAAAAATTTCTAATTCACCTCAAAGCTTTCAAAGTGATGATTTTTCTGATGATTTTTATAATTCGGAAGATTCTTTATCAACTTCTCCTGCTTCTTCAATACATAATAATAATACTTCAATATGTTTAATACCCAAACATCAATTAAAAAAATATAATCAATTAAATAATTATGATAATAATCATAATGATCAAAATGATCAATTTAATAATAATAATAATAATAATAATAATAATAATAATAATCAAGAACATTCCGATATTTCTAATTTTTTACATGATGATATTGATGTACAAGATGCACCAAAGGAACATGTTGATTATTTAACTCATAAATGGGATGAAGATGAGATTTCAAAATCTTGGAAATATGTTATTCTTAGAAGAAATGATGTCGCTGATTCTGCTAGATTAGAGAATGCTTCTTGGAGAACTTGGGCTCAAACAAGATTAAATTTGAAAACTATTTCTCCTGAAGATTTAAATTGGTCAAAAGATTCAGATGTTACTTGGCTTTATGGACCTGTTATAAAATCATCAATTGATAATGGATCTTTTTCTATCTCTGATAATGATCAAAAATTTAATGATATTAATGAAACCAAAAATAATAATGATATTAATGAAACCAAAAATAATAATAATAATAAAATACAAAATCTCGATACTACTAATAATAATCATAATCATAATCATAATAATAATAATAATCATAATCATAATCATAATCATAATCATAATCTTAATCATAATCATAATCATAATAACGACACTAATAATAATAATACTTTACTAAGCAAAAATAATGATGAAAATAAAGATAATGATTCCGAAATTAGTAACGATTTATCCTGTGACCAATTAAAATCAATTTTGAAAAAGAAAACAAATGTTGAAAAAGTTATTAGTGAAGCAAGTTATAGTAGACTTCAAAATTTATTAGAAAATAGAGAACATAAATTTAAAAATATTTCTAATTCTTCTTCACCAATTTTAGAACCTTCATCTGATAATTTTAGTAATTCAATTAATTCAAATGAAACTATTAAAAATCCTTATTTAATTAATTCTTCAAATATTAGTTCATTATCAAATTCTACTTTATCTTCACAGAAAACTTTACCAAATCTTAAAATAAAATCATCATTAAAAACTTCTCTTTTACATATTCAACAAAATTCATCAGAATTTCATAGTACCTCGACTGAAAAGGGACAGAAACCAAAGCATATTCATTTTAATATGAGAGTTGATCAATGTATAGCATTGGATATACCTATAAATTCAGATAGATATAATGAAGATAATATTGATTATATTGGTTCTTCTATTGAAGATGATGATTATCCAATTTCTGCAATGGTTTCTTCATCATATAGAGAAGATCATGATCATTATGCAGATGATGAATATGATAATAGATCTAATTCAAACGATGCAATGTTTGATTCTGATGATTCGAATTCGAATTCTGACTCTGATTCGGATTTTGATGAAGGTTTTGTTTTAAATCCAACCGTTTCTCATCCAAATATATCACATAATCCAAGGACTAAAATTAAAAAAAGGAATAATAAAAATATCCAAAATAATATTACTATTATTAACGATTTGGATGATAATGATAATGAAAATACCCAAAATAAATTTGATAAAGAAATTTTAAATAAAAGCAATTCAATTGTTGAAATTACAACTATTGCTCCACTGCCTGCAACGACTTTAAAATTTGGTTCTGATGATGAATATGAAAATGATTTAGGTGATAATAGATATATTAATCAATATAACAGAATGGATACAGTTTCTCATAATACAAAAACTAATCGTGGTTATGATTATTATTATGATTACAATACAGTTTATAGTGATAATTTAAATCCAATGATTTATTTGGTTGATAAAAATGTCAATACAGATGTTGAAATGTTTGATGTACCTAAAGATTTTCAAATTGAAGATACAATGGGATTGGGTGATCATCAATCTCAATCTCAATCTCAATCTCAATCACCTATTTCTCCATTGATTAGTCCTATGGTCTATGCATTTTCCAATAATAATAGTATTAATTCATCTCCTTTAATATTGCCTACAAATTCAAATGATAATATCTATGATGTTCCAACAGATTTCATGAATGAAATACCTAAATTTGATAATGGATTCAATGAATATGATAACTCAAGTTCGATTCAACATATTGAAGATAATTCAATTAATTATAATTTGAAGCGTACAACAAGTATTGGATCTTCAACTTCTAGGGCTAATTCAACTCAATCATTATCATCTATTAAAGTTGGTTTAAGCGGTTTAGATTTAAGTAGTACGGGTTTATCTCGCAGTACAGGTATGGGTTCAAAACCTCAGTTATTTCATCTTGCAAATTCTAATAGCGCTAATAATTTAAGAGATAACAACAAGTCAATGATTTCTAGTACTTCCTCATCTGGTAATGATGGAAATAAAACTAATAGGAATTTTTTGTTTGCTAACTCTGAATCTGATACTGACTCTGACTATGAATCTGAATCTGAAGTTGAAATGACAGACTGTTTTAATAATAAAAATTACGATGATGATGATGATGATGATGATGATGATGATGATGAATCAATGATTGATGCTGATTCATTAGATAGCATTAAAAAATCGCAAACGAACCTTATGAACGCAGTTAAATCGGCAACATCTGTTAATTCCTTGGCTGATATAAATCGACAATTTAGTGGTATGGGTGTTAGGAACGTGAAACTTAATGGGTTAGAGCAAGAACTAACAGGTACGGGATTTAATCCTACGAATTCGAAATTTGACTTTGGCAATAATAGCTCTTGTGACAGTGAAAGTGATGATGGAATGATGATCAAGACAAGTCGACTACGTTAATTGGCTTGGTTTTCATGGTAAAGTTGATTATGGAATTAACTTGAACAAAGAAAAAACTATTCATGTTTTGGTGTCACGACTAGGTTGTTTCATTTTTGCAGAGTTGTCGTCATTGTTTTTGTTTATTTGTTTGTTTATGTGTAATTATATTGTATTAAAAGATTAATTATAAAATAAATTAGAAAAAAAAAATTGTAAATTAATTCAAGATCGTTTACTCTTCTCTGATAGTGCTCTCCATAGATCTGAAAGATGAAACTTTATCTTGAATATGTACAAAATCAAAAATCTTGGGAAAATTGCAACTAAACGTGGTAGTATTGACCATGTACCAAGATAAACATCAACTGTTGACCGTGAACCATTTTCAATTGCATCAATTGCCTTAGTTGCATAAATCGATGGTTCCATTGGGCTATTATTTGCAGCCATTTTTTGACGGGCTTCAAATGCGACTCTCATTTCGTTAATATTATAGATACTGTCGGTAGGAATTGGTCTTGTATCAGCAATATTAGTGTTAACCCCACCAGTGATAAAATTTTTAACTGATACATTGAAAGGTTGTAATTCAAATGATAAAATACTTGCATATTGACCAATCGCTGACTTACTTGCACCATAAACAGAACCCCAAGGGAATGGACAATAACCTGCAGCTGAACCTGTGAATGCAATCGTACCATGTCTAGCAATTACCAACCTTGAAAATGCATGTACAATTCTGACAGGACCAATGAAGTTTGTGTTCATACAATGTACTAATGCTTCATCTGGAACATCAACGGCTGGGAATGTACATGATGAGCCTGCATTATTGTAAAGCACATCTAATCCATCGCAATCAAGAGCTGTTAATTTTTCACTGACAAACTCATACCCCTTGTTAATAGAATCAAGTGATGAAACATCCATACTGAATGCAATTATCTTATCTGGATATTCCTTGCATATATCGGACATTGATTCGGCTTTACGTGAGCATGCAAAGACATGATAACCACGTTTTGCAAACTCAAGTGCTAAATCACGGCCAATTCCTGATGAACAACCTGTGACTAAAGCTGTCTTTGGTGCTTCTGGCATTATGATGAATAAAATAAATAGTAAATATCCTTATAGATATCCCAATTAACCCATGTAGACAACCAATCAATCAATATCCTATAAATCACACCTCACTCAGTCTGAGCCAATCTAACAAATAAGGCTTTTGCAAATTGGTTCTGTCCTCTTTCTGTCTGTGCGCTTCCCCCCCCCCCCCTGCTGAGCGAGCTGACTGCCGTTGAAAATTGGTGAGATTGCTTCCTCATGTTAACTATGTTTCGATTACTGTTTTAAGTAACTGTAATAAGGCTTGCTTCTTATGCTCAATTTGATATAACGAACCATGGGCTCAAAATATACTAATTTAGACACTACAGACAACTTTCATGTTGGTCCTGACATGATAGACAACGAACACTTCAATGATGATGATGATATCTTTATTACACCGGATATTGATACAACAACAAATTTAAAGAGTGGCTCCTCCTCAAAACCAACCCCTGAATTGAACCAGACAGGACCTAGTATAATTCCTGATGCACCATCTACTTCACAAGGTGGATCATTCTTCAACTTATCTTCATTTATCACACCACAGTTACCATCTATTGTACAGATTGAAACAAGAGAGCGTCCTTTTTCTGGCGGTAATACATTAGATGAATCAGTTTTAACTACATTACATAGAGATCTATCGACAATTGGTGATAAATTGTTGTCAATTTTATGGCCACTCCGTCTTCGTCAATCGTTAATTTCAGTACGTAGGATCAGTGATAGATTTTCTCTTAATGGTGGGCTTGATGTCGAGGATTCAATCGGTGGTAGCACTGATAATGAAGAATACTCTTCTGAAACAATTGGGAAAATCAGAGATTGGGATCTTTGGGGTCCATTAGTCTTAAACCTTGCATTTAGTTTAATTATTACATTCCTTCAAACACGTAGTTTAAATGCAAATGGCGGGAATCCTCTTGGTAAAGATACTTCAAGTCAAACTTTCAGTGCTGCATTTACACTTATTTGGGCATCATTGGCTGTTTTATCTATTAATATTCAATTGTTGAGTCCAGTGCAGCAAAAACTAGAAAATGGTAGTATGACCAACGGTATTATTGGATTGAGTTTCTTTCAATGTGTCAGTTTACTCAGTTATGCATTGTTTCCTGTCATATTGGGAGGAATGTTGTCTATATTTATTCCATTTAAATTTGTTAGACTCATAATCAACATGTTGATGCTTATGTGGTCTTTACTTTGTACATGGTTGATATTGGCTATTGTTAACAATTGCAAAAAGAAGGGTAGTTTATCATTTGTAACAGCAGAAGATGATAATCAAGGTGACAAAAGAATATTTCTTATGGTTTATCCGGTATTTTTGGTATTTGCGCTATTCTCTTGGTTCTGTGTTATTGTATAAACTCTTAAAGTATGATCGGTGGACTTCAATGGAAGTGGGATTTAAAATTCTTGGAGTTGTGAAAGAATTGAAAATTATTTAAAAAAAAAATCAATTATATACTTCTATCAATATAAATGGCGATATGAATAGGAAAATCCTTATTATAAATTAAGGGAATCTATTTGGTTCCTTTTCAAAAATAAAAGTTCAAGACTTGGGGAACTGTCTTCTATTTTTGATTAATGTCAATATAAGTAAACGCTACATATATTGGAATATAATCGATGTGATATGTATTAAAGCCTAAAATAATAACAGAATAAACAAAATTTCTACAGATCTTCCGGTATGTGAAAATAGCTGCGAATGTCAGATTTGGACATACCAGTTGGATTAGAATCCGCAATAAAATTAACCATAATATCCATGTTATCCATGATTGAATCTATTGCTATTTGTAAAGCATTAAGCCTTTTCATTTTCATGTTGATCTCATCAGGTGTATTTGCAAGCAAGGTATTTGAGATCCCCTCTAATTGTGTATTATCATTCTTCAATTTTGCTATTTGAGTCATGAGCTTTTTTCTTGAAATTTTCGGATTTGATCTTTCAGATTTTAAAGATTCAATTTGGATTTTCAAGTCATTGGTTAACTCTAAAATTTTAGCCTTTTGTAAAATTAATTTATTGTATTCGTTTGTCATTCGCATGATGTTCGTATACTCAAATGACCAATAAATATTGGATATACCACATTTTTCACAGTTTACAAAACCATCATCTACAAGTAATTTTAGAATATCCTTTATCTGCATAGAGCTGATTCCTGTTTTTTTACTTGCAATTGTTTCAATCTCTTTGATGTTGTACATGGTATGCGATCCCTGAAACCAATTGAGCAATTTGGTTTGTTTCTCCTCTATTGACAGACCCTTTTTTTGAACCTGTATGTTTTCCTGTTAGTATTACATTGTATAATGTAAACCAAAAAAAAAATGTGTTGCCGGTGTATATTACCATTTAAAAACTTAGTGTATATAGGTATATAAAAAGATTCAGGTAGAGAAAAAGAAAATAATATAATATAATATAATATAAAACTGAGCCTTTTTCTTCTCATTCTCTTTTTTTTTTTAATTCATCAACTTACATTTTGAAGACAATGAATTGTTAACAGGGCCGCCTAGCATATTTATCAGCTTATCGTCTGGTAGGATATTCCCATTCATCTGTTCTAAAGTTTCTATCCTATTTACAAGGGCGCATGTTTGTTGGTATAAAGTCATATCTTTAACCTTGTGAATTTTCAAAATTTTATTTGAAATGATCAATTTGTTTTCATATGGTAATTTATAATTGCCAATGGCTTGAAGTATACATGAAACAAACTCAAGCCATTTATTAGGATTTTTAAATAATTTACTTATTTCAAGATGTGAATTTTTAGAAAGTAAAAGTGATCCGGATCTAATATGATATCTCAATGGATCAGATTCAATATCTTTACAAAGTTGTAAAAAGCTAGTTATATTAAGATAATCTGGAAGTCTAATAAGCTTTCCATAAATTGAAGTTGATATAATAAATAATGATTTTTTAATCAGTGCAAGCTTAGAACATCCTGCTGGATACCTTCCACTTATTGAATCATTAATCCATTGAGGTATTTCAGGAAATGATTTAAATCTATGAATAAGTAAACTATCAATTTGTAAGTTTGATAGTGATAATTTATAAAGTATACCACGAATTGAACACCAATGACTAAATGCACGTAATGCATTATAAACATCGAATGAAGTGAGAGCATCTTCACCACAATTTTCTGTTATAATTCTCCTCAATGCATATCCTTCTAAAGTTGGAGAAGTTACATTATGGTCTGTTTGGAAAAAATTTATGGTTGTTGCACTAAGTATCATTGAACCAAAATTAATATATTCAGATCTTGAATCCGGATCAATATTTGAAATATAATTTAATGCATCATCTTCAACAGATAAAGGATCATATAGAGAATTTTCAACTGAAGAAATTTTTGAAGTATCATCATACCATTTATTTAACTCTATCTCCCTAGATGTAAATATAATTGCAAGTGATAATTTTTGATAATCTTGTAAAATATTACCACAGCTTTGTAATATATAATAAGATGATAGAATTGAATAATTCATTTTAAAATTTTCATAAGATTCTGAAACAATTAAATGTTTACGTTGATCTTGCACTCTAATAAAGTTACCATCTGATGTTAGCCTATATTTTTTACCATTTTTAGAATATTCATTATTATTTGAATTTTTCAATGATTGTTGTTCGGCAATAATTGCATCACAAACAGCAACTAGATTGTTTGATACATCACTAAGCATGGTTTAATAATAAAACAGATCAAAGTAGATCATTAAAGGTAATAAAACTACATTAAATACTACTCAAATAGGTAGATAAACAACAAGAACTGAGTTGTCTAACAAACTGAAAAAAAAAAATCAATCGTCCCCCAAAATCGTCCCCAAAATCGTCCCCCAAAATCGTCCCCAAAATCGTCCCCAAAATCGTCCCTCAAAGTTAAAAATAGACACGCTAAAAAAAAAAAAAAAAAAAAAAAAAAAAAAAAAAAAAAAAAAAAAAAAAAAAAA
>JAJMES010000242.1:0-78964 GCA_030574275.1 Pichia sporocuriosa
AATCCACAGATACAAGTGAAGAAGGCATTACTTAACTACAGTCTATCTCAAAAAAGGAAGAAGAAAAGAAAAGAAAAGAAAAGCATAAAAAAAACCCCTCGTGTTTGATTTGAGAAATTGCCTTTTATTCGACCCAGTGACTGGTCTTTTGCTAACAAACCAGTTGAGAGGGAATATTTAAAGGCTAAAAAAAAAGGATCATTTCAATATAACAAACATACCCCCAATACTCAAAATAGTCTGTACATAATATATAATATAACATAAAATATATTGCCGAGATTACATAATTCCGAGTAAATAATAATAAGATCCGTACACCAAGAAATAATGGATATTCTTCTTATTGACTGGATATTGATTGATTGAATTGCCAACGACGAAGGATCAAAAACCACACATCTTGACGAATTACGCCACAGTCAACACATTATATGAAGTATGTGTGAATATTCTGTATGGTGTTGTGGATCTAATGGTTCTGGACAACTAGGATTAGGTGATACTGATGATCGAAATGAATCAGAAGTTTGTTTTAAAACTAAGTATAGACCTGTAGGAATTGGTTGTGGTGGGAACCATACTGTATTATTATTAGAAAATGGTGAAGTTTATGTTACTGGTGATCATATGGATAGACTTGTAAAATTTGAGTCAAATAAGGATTCACTTTTATTATTCAAAAAAATTGATAACAAGGATCATCATCATATTGCAAATTTCAAATTTAAACATGTTGGTGCTGGCTGGGGTTATACTGTTCTCGTTACTACTGATAATAGGATATTCATGTATGGGGATACTTCTATTGGTGGGTTGGGTAGATCTATCAAAAATGCATACCATTTGACAGAGGTAATTTGTAATGACGATACTAAAGATAAAGATAACGATATCGATAACGATGACATCGTTTTTGTATCAACAGCTCTTTATGGGGTAATTGTTGGGTATGCGTCTGGTAAGGTTATTGGATGGGGGGATAATTCCAAAGGCCAAATTTTAGGAGATTGTGGGGAGAATGGAAGATTGTGGGATCCAACAATAGTACATTTTATTGATATACCCAATGGGGAAAACATGAAAATAGTGGAATGTGCAATGGGACGTGAATATACAATTTTTAGACTCAAATATCTTGCCGATGGTAGTGAAATTGTTCTTATGAGGGGAAAAAAGGATAGATTTGATATCTTGCAAAAGTTGAATATGTTGATTGGAGACGACGACAGTGGTGTTGTTGGTGAAATAGGCGTCAACAGGTCACGGTGGTTTAGAGTGAGAGATAATGTCGTCATCAAACATATAAAGAGCATGTGGGGTTCTGTGCATGTTATGTACGAAGAAAAAGTAAAGGGAGAGAATGTTGGAATGGTAATACGTTCAGTTGGTAATGATACACAAAATCAGGTATTCCCACTCGAATGTTTGATACCTATGGCTACATTTAATACGGGCTCAGCACATGGAGTGTGCGTTTCAAAAAATAGGGGTATAGTGTATGCTTGGGGATGGGGTGAACATGGTAACTGTGGTAAAGAGACCAACGATAGTGAACATTTCGACGATTCGAGAGTAATGCACGCTGTTTACAAAGACCATACTGAAAATAAAGGTGAAATTATAGATGTGTTTGTTGGATATGCCACTACATGGGTAGTTGTATGTAAATAAATTAGTAAAAGAATATTAATCCTAAACTAGCTTAAAATTATTGTTTAAAAGAAGATGTCACGTAGCTACTTCTCCATATTCATCTATGTCACGCTGCAAAACAGCCACGAACGATGGAAAATATGTCCTAGGTTTGTCAATCTAGGGCCAAAGTATCAGGACTTGAACTACTGAATAAAAAAAACCGAACAAGTACCTTCTTTATCAGCCCGCCGAATAAAGAAAGAAGGAAGAAAAAAAAAGCTAAGAAGAAAGGTAAAGTAGTTAGAAAGGAAAGGAAAAAAAAAAAATCTTCAAAACAAATTTAAACAGCAAAACCGAAAAAAAAATAGAAAAAAAGAAAAAAATAAGAAAATAAAAAACACAGCGAAAATTGATTTTTTTAGACACAACTAGTTTCTAAGAGGGTTTCGTTACAGAGAAGAGGGGTTTGCTTATATCGAAGCTGTATTTGATATTGTTGTTATTGTTGTTACTATTATTGTTATATTGGCAATTGGGTACTTAGTGTGAATAAAATGGATGTTGAACAACAGGAAGTTATGGCTGATTCACAGCCACCACATCATCAGCTTGAACAGGAAATGTTAACAGATGATGTTATTGTCAATAGCAATGAAACAGAAAATGAACCAATCCTTACTTCTTTGCATATTTCTGGAGTTGATGATTTATCTACTGCACAACTTAAAAAATATATTGATTTACATATAAAACCAGAATATAGTTTTGTTACAAGGAAGAAATATTCATATTTAGAATATAGATTAAAATGGATTAATGATTCAGAAGTTAATGTAATTTTTGATTATAATTTGAATAAGAAAGAGAAATATCCAAGTAATAGAATCAAGAACAATATGAATAGAGTTGATTTAATGGATGAGCTTGAGAATATTCAAACTTCAAACGATGATATTAAAGATGGTGATGATACTTTGTTAGAAGGTTTTCAAAATGAATCAATTAGAGGTGCTGCTGAATCAATTATATTATTAACAGATTTTGAAAATATCAGAAGAGAGCATGAAGAATTTTCACAATTGACAACACAAGAACAATTTCAAGCAGTTGAACAAGCTCCAAAGTTAGAAGATAGGAAATGTTGGGATTTAATATTAAATGGTAATAATGAAGTTATTAGAAGTAATGAAGCACGTAAACTTTATGATGAATTTAAGAATAATAATAATAATAATAATAATAATAATAATAATAATAATAATAATAATAATAATAATAATAATAATAATAATAATAATAATAATAATAATAATAATAATAATAATAATAATAATAATAATAATAATAATAATAATAATAATAATAATAATAATAATAATAATAATAATAATAATAATAATAATAAATATAATAATAATAGTAATGATAATAATAATAATGAACATAATGAACAAGTTGATAATCAAGAATCATTATTACCACCATCTAATGATTATAAAATTATTAAACTAGAAGTAAGATATAGTACACCATTAGATAAAAAAATTCATAATTCGAAAGCTTATTCAAAATATTATTTAATTCATGGAGAACCAGATCAAACTGAGCGTGGTCCAAGAGCAAGGGAAAATTTAAATGGTAAAGAACTAATTTTTGAAAATGATTTAATCACTGGTGAAAAGCCAGAAACTCATGGATTATTTGGTTATGATGGTGACCTTGATGAAACTTCAGTTACTGATCGTTCATATAGAGAACGAGATGGAGGTAGAACTAGAGGAAGGGGAAGAGGCAGAGGAAGAGGAAATTGGGGAAGGGGAAGAGGTAAGAGTAGAAGTATGGGGAATGGTAGATGGGAAACAGATAAGTTTTTCAGTTCACAGCATAGGCCAAGAGGTGGTGTGAATAAACAAAATACACATCCAAGACGTAATCGTCCTGATCCACGTGTTTTAGAAGGTGACTTATTTCCTAATTTTTTCAATAAGAATCAGTAATTATATAATTAAAAATACTTATTGATTAAATAATTAAATTTTGTACATTATTAAAATATAAGTGAATAACAATAATAATAATTATTAATAATAATAATAATAATAATAATAAAACTGAAAATAATAAAAAGTGACATTTTTTTTTTTTTTGATGTTACCCGGATAAAAATTTCTTTTTTCACCTTTTCTAATTTTTCTCTTTTTGTATTTTCATTTTGTTGTGGAACGGGTGGCGAGCGCTCAGCTAAATGAAATAAAGGAATGCATAGAGGTGTTGATGTGTGTTTTGAATATTAAGAATATCATTGTGTACTTAATTGGTTGGTGTTTTAATTCAGTAGTATAGTCAAGTGTAAAACATGGCTGATGAACAAAACAAAAAGGTGACTGCTTCTGCATTTTTGGATGATGCTGCAGCAATTTCTGAAGATGAGAATGATATTTCACAATCTCAAGGTGATGATGATGAACAGAATCAAAATATTGTAGATTCTTCAGAAGATGATGATGACGAAGATGATGAAGATGAAATCAGGAAAGTTCGTGATGGATTTATTGTTGACGATGAAGCCGAAGATGAAGATCAAGATATAGATGAAGACAATGAAGACAAGAAACTTCATCGTAAGAGACACAGAGATCCAAAAGTTAAACAAGATGATGAAGAATTAGATGAAGATGATTTAGAACTTTTAAGAGAAAATGCAGGTGAATTACCTTCAAGATTAGCAGAAAAATCAAAATTCAAGAGACTTAAACGTGGTGGTGATGAACAAGAAGATAGTAATTCAAGTAATGGTTTGACAAATATGTTTTCTGATGAAGAAGATGAAGAAGAGAATAATATTACTGGAAGAAAATCATTTCAAAAATCTCAAAAGTCACATAATCCGATATCAGATAATGAAGATGATGATGATGAAAACGATAATTTAGGTAATGAGGATGATGATGATTTATTAGATGCAATAAAACAAAGGCAACAAAAAATTTCAGATCAAAATATGGTTGGCGAATTTGATGATTTTATTGAAGATGATGAATTTTCTGAAGAAGATGAAGATAGAGATGAAAAATTGGCTCGTATGAGATCTGCAAGGGCTAAACAATCACAATTTGCACAGCAAAGTAAAATTGATCAAGATAAACTTGATGAATTATATGAAATTTTCGGTGATGGTGAAGAATATGCCTGGGCTTTAGAAGCTGAAGATGTAGATGTAGAAAATGATTCAAATGATTCAAATGAAATTCAATATGATGATGATGGTAATATTATTTCAAAACCAAAATCTGAAACTCAAGCTTTAAAAAATATCTTTGAATTTGAAGAATTGAAGGAACATTTATTAACCGATAAAGATCAAGAAATTAGAGTGACTGATATTCCAGAACGTTATCAAGTTTTAAGGGATGGCATTAAAAGTTATAATTTAAACGATTCAGATTTTGCATTAAAACAAAATTGGATTGCTGAAGCTTTACTTGCTGAAAAATCTGATCAATTTAGTGATGAAAATAAAAAACATTTACTTGAACCTTTCAAAAACTCAGTTGCAAAAATTGTTGAATTTATTTCAAGAGATCAATTAGAAGTTCCAACTATTTGGAATTGTCGTAAAGATTATACCTTATTTACTTCATATGATTCTAATGATCAAATTGTAGTTGAAAAATTATTAAATGAAAATGATTTATGGAGAATTGTCCGTTTAGATATTGATTATCATGCAATGTATGAAAAACGAAAAACTGTCGAAAAACTTTTCCAATCTCTTGATACAGTTGATTTAGTGTATGATGAATGTATTAATACAGCTAATTCAATTACTGAATTACAAGATTTATATGATTATCTTCAATTTAGTTATAGTTTAGAATTGAAAATTGTTCAAGAAAATAATAATAATAATAGTGATAATGATAATTTTGGAAATTCAGATGATTCAAGAAAGAAATCTCATTCAAGATTTAAACTTTTTGAAAAAGTTAAAAATGATCCAATTTATAAAGTTATAAAAGAAATAGGTATTGATGCTGAAAAATTTGGTGAAAATGTAATCTCAGATTCTAAAATTTATTTAACAGATGATCATGAAAAATCTCCATTTGAATTAATCGTTAAAATTTTACCAGAATCATATTTTGCAACAACTGACGCAGCCATAAATTCAATTAAACAGATGTTTTCTCAACAATTGATTCATAATCCTAAATTACGTTCTCATTTACGCTCTACTTTTGAACAATATGCAATTATTGATATTGAATTAACTGAAAAAGGTAGAACTAAAATAAATGATAGTTCACCTTACGCAGATTTTAAATATGCTATAAATAGAAGTCCTGAATCATTCTATTATATTCCTGATTTATTTTTACGTATGTTAGAGGCTGAATCATTAGGTTATGTTATAATTAAAATTGGCTTAAAAACTTCATTAATAAATTTTATTAATCATTTGTTTACATTTATGTCATCTGATGGTACAACTGATTCATCAAATTCTTGGAATAAACTTAGACGTGAATGTTTGGATATTGCAATTAAAAAATTAATTCCAAATATTATAATGACAGTTAAGGAAAAAATTCGTAATACATGTGAACGTTTATTATTCTTTCAAATCCGTGATAATTTCATTAACAAAATTGATCAAGCTCCATTTACTCCATTCCATAATCATAAAGGTATGTCATCACGTGTATTAGCATTAACAAATGGTGAAGGTAAAAAAGATTCAGCTGTTATTGCAATTGCGATGGATTTCGATGGTACAATTGAAGAACATATTAAATTTGACGAAAATATTAAAGATGCAGAATTTGAAAGAAAATTGTTAGTCTTAATTGATAGGTTTAAACCTGAAGTTATTGCAGTATCTGGTTATAATGTCAACTGTACACAGTTAAAGAAAAGAGTTGAAGAAATTGTTAAAAATAATAATAAGACAACGTTTTCTGAAGAAGATGAATATAATAAAACTGATGTTTCATCAAATGAAGTTGAATTACCTGTTATTTATGTTACCAATGAAACTGCACGTATGTTTGAATATTCTGATCGTGCAAATGAAGAATTTAGTGATAAAGCTGTTGTTGCAAAATTCTGTATTGGTATTGCTCGTTATGTTCAAAACCCATTACTCGAATATATTTCTTTAGGTGACTCAATTACATCAATTCAAATCAATAAACATCAAAATTTATTAGCCGAACATAAATTGAGGGAAGCTATTGATTCAATTTTTGTTGATATTACATGTCTTGTTGGTATTAAAATTAATGAAGCAGTTCGTTCAACTTATTATGCACAAGCATTACAATATATTGCAGGTTTTGGTCCAAGAAAATCAAATAGTTTAATCAAAGGTATTGAATCTAGTGGTGGTGCACTAATTAGAAGGGATGATTTAATTTTAAAACATTTAGTAACTAAAACTGTTTTCCTTAATTGTGCTCCATTTATTGAAATTCCAGTTCCTGATAGATATGATAAAGATGTTGAATTATTAGATGCAACTCGTATTCATCCAGAAGATTATGATTTGGCTCGTAAAATGGCAGGTGATGCCCTTGATCTTGAGGATGAAGATCGTGCAGAAATTGAATCAGATAATGGTGGTATAATTGGTAAATTATATGAAGAAGGTACAGAAAAATTAGATGATTTACTTCTTGAAGGTTATGCAAAACAATTAGAAGAGCACGGACATCTTAAAAGGGCAACATTGGAAATGATTAAGGAAGAGTTACAAAATAATTATGAAGAATTGAGAAAAACATTCCATGTTTTGTCAGATATTGAAGTTTTTGAAATGTTAACAAATGAAACAAAAGAAACTTTTGATCGTGGTATTATTGTACCAGTTATTATTCAAAAAGTTGATAATAGATATCTTTTATGTGTTACACAAAATGGTATATTGGGAAATATTGCAAGAGCTAGTGCTGTTCCATATGGTGATTCTTCTAATTTATTACTGAAGTATAATTCCGGTCAAGCAGTTCAAGCAGTTGTGAAAAGTATTGAATATAGTGATTTTAAGGCTGAATTTTCCTTGTTAAAGGAAGATATTGTACGTGCTAAATCAATTAAAAAGGGTGATCGTTATAAGGATTTCTGGAATTTTGAAGCTGAATCAAAGGATATTAAAAGAGAACGTGATATTGAATTACGAGAAAATAAAGGAAATAAACGTATATTAAAGCATCCATATTTCAGAAATTTTGATTCACGTCAATCAGAAGATTACTTAGCATCTAAAGATAATGGTGAATTTGTTATTAGACCATCAAATAAAGGTAATGATCATTTGACAATCACATGGAAGGTTGATAATCATCTTTTCCAGCATATTGATGTAGCTGAACATGATAAACCAAATGAATATTCACTTGGTAAAACTTTACAAGTTGGAGAATTTAAATATCACGATTTAGATGAATTAATTGTTTCGCATATTAACGAATTACATTCTAAGGTTGAATCAATGAAAAATCATGAAAAATTCAGAAATGAACCTGTTAATGCCGCTCGTGATTGGCTTGTCCGTTATTCTAAAGCCAACAAAAATAGATCATGTTACTGTTTCTGCTTTAATCGTAAAGCTCCTGGATGGTTCTTCCTTTTGTTTAAAATAAATGACAACACTGAAAAGACATATACATGGAATGTCAAAGTTCTTCCAAATGGATACATGTTACATAAGAATAGTTATCCTGACATGGTGCATTTGTGTAATGGTTTCAAGAAATTACTGCAAAATCAAATGCAAAATCCAAATCAATCACACTCGAACTCACGTTCACAGCAAGGACAATCTCATATTTCATCATCAACATCATCATACCCAAATGGAGTTCGTGGTGGTTATAATGCTTACGGAGGCTACAATGGTTATGCTGGCTATAATTATTAAATAATAAACTGTCAACATATATTTATCTTTCTTTTTCTCCTTCTCTTTCTCTTTTTCTTTCTTTCTCTGTGTAATAATAATGATAACAATAAAACAAATTTTGTAAATAGCTGAGAATAAAACGCGGGAAGTTTTCTTCTGTTTCGGTTTTGGTTTGTAAGTTGACAACATGGTGTAATTGCGTGTTATCACAACATACCCTCCAATTTATTTCACTCTCATTGTTTCACTCTCATTGTTTCACTCTTGTTGTTTCCTCTTTCATTATACTTTCATTGTTCTTTTATTGAAGAAATCTTAAAGCGATACAATGAAAACTTTGAGAAAAATTGCATGGTGTATAACGGCAATTGCATTGCTCTTGAATGTATATATTTTCACATACCCATCACTTGATGCTGAAAAATGTTTCTGGTCTCATGAATACCGAAATTATGAATCATTAAATGCCATTGAAAGGCTAATTGTTGAATTACCATATTTCGGAGATGTTTATAAGACTTATTTTATCCCTGAGATACCTGAGTCTGAGCGTGGTGCTCCTCGAGATATTAGAATGATGGCCGTTGGTGATCCACAACTCAATGGTAATTGGCCGAACACACCATATATTAAGCAACTTGACAATTATGGAAATGATTATTATCTTGGACATATTTATAAATTGATGAAAGAAAGGTTAAATCCTAATTTTGTGACCTTAATGGGTGATTTGGTGTCTTCACAATGGATCGGAGATTCAGAATTTTACAATCGTACCCAGAGAATAATCACACGTTCCTTTCCACGTCCATATAGACAATGTAGTGCAGAATTAGCACATATTGCTGAACACAAAGATATGGATTGGATGGCTGATATGGATATTTTCCAAGAGCGTTTAAATAATGGAGCTTTCAAGACAAAGGAATTTTACCAATTCAGAGACGTTTATGATTGGACAAATGGGGAGTTCATTGACAAGGATACTGGCTTTAATACTGAGCCCTTGTTTTTGAATATTACAGGAAATCATGATGTTGGTTATGGTGATACCACCTACCAACATATGAGTAGATGGAGGAAATTATTTGGTATGGAAAATTTTTGGATTGAATACGATAATGATACCGATCATCCTTGGAGGATTGTAATGTTGAATTCACTTGCACTTGATGGGCCCTTGTTACAACCTGAATTTCAAGAATATACATGGCAATTTATTGAAGTTTTAAAGCAAACGGAATATGCCGGATCTACAATTTTACTCACACATGTACCAATGTATAAAAGGGAAGGATTATGCGCAGATGGTCCAAATTTTGAATATTATACGGCCAGTGGATGTCATGGTTGTCATCCTGATAGGGTTGGACTTTTAAAGAGTCAGAATCATTTATCAGAGGAAACCTCACAAAAAGTTCTTGATGCAATATTTGGTAGTGGTAAAAGTGGTATTATTCTCACGGGGCATGACCATTATGGATGTGATAATTATTATAATTATAAAGATAATGAATCAGGATGGGTAGCAGATAAATCTATTTCAAGTGATAAATGGATCCGTGAAGTGACTGTACGCTCAATAATGGGTGATTTCGATGGAACCATGGGTATTATGACGGGCCATTTCAACTCAGCCGAGAAGAAATGGGATTTTGACTATTCCGAGTGCAGATTTTGTATCCAGCATATATGGTGGGCGGCAAAAGTGTCTGCATTATTGGCAATATTGTTACATTCGATAGCCTTGTTTTAATTATGTTGTGATTTTATATATTAATGATATTTTTTGTTTATTTGTTACTTGTTATTTTATGAATATAGTTATTATAAAAAAAAGTTGCGTATTGTAATAGTCAGACTAAAACACAATAATATAAAGGGGATAGAATAAAATAAAATAAAATAAAATAAAATAAAATAAAATCAAATCAAATAAAATAAAAAACTCTAAAATAAAATAAAGTTAGATATGACAAAACAAAGTCAGTAAATGGCTAGAGCATTAAAGCTCACTATATGGAGTCTTAAAGTGTTGAGCAGGATATGGTGGATTATTGACACATTCCATTTCATCGTAACATCCACGAGCGTAATCTTCAATTTTTTGACACTTTTCAACAAACGCCTCTTGGTCAAAACCTTTTCCAGCAAGATAATCAGCGTCGATTTGTTCACGAATGTATTTCAAATGTGCCTCTAATTTTTGAAATCTGTAGTCAACCCAATCCCTGTAAAATAAGTCAAAACGAGCTCTTGGTAGAACTGAAGGTTTAGTTGAAGTAAGCGCAGTATTATCCAATTTTTCAGGTCCAGTAACAGCAAATCCATTAACAAAAGAAATCCTATTATGGTTGGTGACTGGTTTTGAAGCTAGATGCTTGAGGACTCTTCCTTGGATCAAAGTTGCATAACCTGTCTTAGGTTCTGGAACTCTAACGGTTTTTTCATCACCATTGATGATTGTCGTTTGACCACCTATTGCCTCCTCTGGAAGGTCTAACATGATGACCAATGCAGCAGTTGTTGAATCATAGTGTACTCCTAAAGTTGAAGGAATCTCATCACCATCACCAGCATCCTGTTTAGAAAGAAGTTTTTGAATTTCTTCTTCAGACTGTGGACAGTTTTTAAGCTCCTCTTCATTCATTGTAGCTAGACTGGCATTTATATGAGCACATTCAGAGTTATAAATATGGGACATTTGAGTACCAAAAAATTTAGAAACAATTTCAGCAATTTCAGATGATCCAACAACCGCTTTGGTAAATGGTGCATGGTTGTCAGCATGACCACCAATGTGGAAATCAAGTCTAGTTGCATTTGTTGCCAAGTTTGGTAATCTTGCAAACAAATCAAGAACTTCAGATTGGAAACCTTCGTAGAGAAGCATATCAACAGCTTCTTGTGTAAGTAATGGGAATGGGAATGCTGCCCCAAAGTCTGTAACCCTTGGTGTGTGTGTTTTCTTAATGTGAAGATCATCTAATGTAAATGTTTTTGTAGTATCGAAGTACTCATCTTTGAAAATGATGTGCTTTTTTGGGTCAAATTTGAGATTTGGATCAAAACCAGGTTTACTGGTAATTCTGTTTAACAAGGCTTGTATTTCAACATTTCTTGTCTCTGATGGGATCAAATGAGTTTCCGCAAAATCCTTGTAGGATTCAACTTGACCGTTAGAGCTAAGGACTTTTGGGTATGGATATGCAACAGTGACCGGCATTGTTTTATTTGTAGTGTTGTAACTTAATGAAGAGTAATGAAGGAAGGACAAGGATAAAAATAATTAATTTTTTCAATTGAAATTGGTTATAAATTCTGCGAAAACCTCAACTTATATAAATCTGTAGCAAAACACTGCTGTGCAAAGGTGGGAGGGAATTAATAAACAAACGGAAAAACCGTATTTCTTATCTCTGTTCTGATAAGCAGAAGCCGAGTTTGGCCGCTCCATTCCAAAGAGGGTCAAACGCGCAAGGGCCAAAAGAAAAAAGCAGCAAACTTGAGGGTTTGAGCGGGGAGAATTGCGTGGGTTTGATACAGTGGGAGAAGAATATATAGGAATAAAGAAATATATTAATTAGAGTATTAAATGCTAAATTATAGAACGAAATAAGGGAATCAAAAGGTTATAAAAAGATATGATCAATCTAATAAGTTTCTGTTACTGGCATGACACATTGGTAATAGAATGGATTCATGGATGAACATTCACCTTTAGCACATGCAGTTGCACCTGTCCAGTTTTCACCACCACATTGACCGTAAAGTTCTGCAAAAGTTGTTGGAGTAGTAGTTGGTGTAATTGTAGTAGTTGGTGCAGTTGTAGTTGGTGTTGGGCCTGCAACACATTGGTAGTAGAATGGGTTCATTGATGAACAAATAGCACCTTCAACACAGACGGTTGCACCTGTCCAGTTTTCACCACCACATTGACCATAAAGTTGTGCTGATGTAGTTGGAACAGAAACTGTGGTTTTTGATGTTGAGGTTGTTGATGTTGTTAGTGATGATGTAGTTATTGGTGTTGGATTAGCAACACATTGGTAGTAGAATGGGTTCATTGATGAACAAATAGCACCTTCAACACATGCAGTTGCGCCTGTCCAGTTTTCACCACCACATTGACCATAAAGTGGTGCAGATGTAGTTGGAACAGAAACTGTGGTTGTTGATGTGGTTGATGATGATGAAGATGATGATGTAGTTGATGATGATGATGTAGTTACTGGTGTTGGATTAGCGACACATTGATAATAGAATGGGTTCATTGATGAACAAATGGCACCATCAACACAAACGGTTGCACCTTTCCAATTTTCACCACCACATTGACCATATAAAAGTGCAGTTAAAGTTTTAGAGGTTGAAATATCGGTACTAGAAGTGTTAAAATAACCGGATGGTGATTGTGTAGTTAATAATGCTGATGATGTTGTTGATGATGTTGATGATGTTGTTGATGTTAATGATGTTGATGATGATGATGTTGATGTTGATGATGTTGTTGTTGATGATGTTAATGATGATGATGTTGTTGTTGTTGATAATGATGTAAGTGTGTTAACAGGAGAAGAGGAAACAGCAATAGTTGAAGAATTAGAATGGCCGAATGAGGAAGACAAAATTGCGGAAGATGAAACAGCAGATGATGAAGTAGAAGATGTAGAGGTAGCAGTACCTGGAATACATTGGAAGTAGAAAGCGTTCCAGGATTGACAGTGGAAGTTACCACAACATTCAGTAGCACCCTCATAATGTTCACCACCACATTGGCCCCAGCCGGAAACACAAGATTCTGCAGTAGTTGATGAAGTTGTTGCAGTTGTGGTAATTGATGAAGAGGAAGAGGAAGATGAAGATGAAGATGAAGCTGATTTGCCTACTTTCCAACAATATTGAGAGAAATCAGATTCTGCATTATTTTGATTATCATGGTTACAACTCATTAAATATTCATAAGCAGAATTATATGGGAAAGAGGATTCGTGTGTATTTTTTGCTCTACCAGAAAACCATGCATAGTGAATTTGGAAATCAGGTGCACAGACATAATCACCAACTGTTTCACCTGTAACAACGAATTTAGCAGACCAATCACAAGAACTGGAAATTTCTTTAACATCTTGATTTGAATCGTAAAGAACATATGTTGAATCTTCTGGGGAGTTGACACCAATAATTTTTGCTTGGTCTAAGTTTGATAATGGTGGACAGTGGTCAGCTGAGAATTTAAAGACAACTTCATAATCATTGCCACCTAATTCATAGGCTTCAACAATTTTACCTTTCGCTTTTGGATAGGATTGATAATTGTTGCTTTTGAATCCAAAGTTCAATGATGGACAATAAGCAGAAGGATGAAGTTTAGTATCATCGGAATAAGTACCAGTAACAAAATCGACTGTTTTAGATGCGTCAGCAAATGCTGCATTAGCACTAATAATTGCATTCAATGCTAAGATTAACTTGGAGTACATGTTTGATATTGAGAAACGTTAATACAAATTAATTTTATTTGAAAGAAAATTTCAGAAAGAAAGAGAACTGAAGAAGGAGAAGAAGGGGGATTGTTGTGAAGCAAATTCAGAAACTGGGAAATGGGAAAACAAACTTTATAAATAAAAAAAATTAAAAGTCAAAGAAAAAAAAAACTTTTGGTTCCTGGTACCTCCAAAAAAAACAAAGAGGCAATTGTTTGTTAAATTGACAAATCATAAGAAATAGAAAGGCCGATTTTAACTGTTGATGTAAAAAAATAGTACAATCACGTTTGTTTATAATGCCCAAATTCTATTGTTATGGCCTGTTTAGTCACCGGATTTAGTAATAGCAGTTTCAAGCTTTTCGTTGATCAGCAAAAATACGCGCCGCTAAATCCCAATCAAGGATTGTCAGATCTAAATAGCCCCTTACACGATCCAACTAGATCTAGAACAATACAATCACGCTTTTAATTGCACTATTTTGAGGAACACTTTTCCATATTGGGACAAGGTCTGCTGCTAATTGGTTTTATACCCGAATACTCAATCGGGGATTAGCACTTGAGCAACTGAAAACCGTCTTTACTCTTATCAATAAAGAATTGTTATTTTCTCAACAAAATTTGCGGTTGTGAAACAAAGTACATGTTTATAAAAGATTTTCCAATATAATCTATGCTAGAAGAAATATGTAAAGTTAGAAAAAATTAATTAATAGAAAGTATTCCGATTCTTCCTAGTTAAAGCAAATAAACTCAGAGACAATCAAAAGAAATTATTACTAATCGAACTATTTTAATGCACCCTTTAAATCGCGCTCTTTTAAGCGAGACGGAAAATCGTGCTTTTTCCGCTTTTTGTCGGTCTATACAACAATAACAATCAGTTTATTTTTTTTGTTTTTACTCAATTAGTACACACAATCGAATTTATTCTATTCTATTATTAAATTGCCTTTTCTTTTCTTCTTGTTTTTTCTCTCGTTTGACGCTAGGCTTATGACGCTATGCTCCTGACGAACCAAACTCATGTGCCCATTCCTCGAATTTATCCAGTCCTTCCTTATTTACACTCGGCCTGATATTCTTCATACTTCTCTTAAAATCATCCAAAGACAGAGGTCTTATTTCAAATTCTTTCAAATTCAGCATTTTAGAGCCTAGTTCTCGAATTGGCCATATCGCTGCATCTTTAGCTAATGATGTAATATCACTACCACTATATCCTTCTGTAAGTTTCACTAATTCATTCATATCCTCTTCAGTCAATGAATTCTCTGTATGTTTTAACAGCTTTTGGAAATGAGCCAATCTAGTTTCAGGTTCAGGTAAGGGTATATATTGTCGACGAACAAACCGACGTCTCGCAGCTTCATCAATACCCCATGGTAGATTAGTCGCCGCTAAAACTAAAACTCTAGCTGGTGGATCATCATTCTCATCAACTCTTCCAGCTGCTGCCTTAGAGAGATCAGACCACTGAACTAAAAATTCATTTTTCAATCTCCTCGTTGTATCATCATCACCATCTCCTGATCTTTTACCTAATAATGAATCAATCTCATCAACAAAGATAATCGAAGGAGCTTTAGCTTTAGCAACTTGAAATAGTGCACGGACAAGTTTTTCACTTTCACCATACCATTTAGATGTTAATGATGATGATTGAATACTAAAAAATGTAGAATTTGATTCAGTAGCTGCAGCTCTTGCAAGCATTGTCTTACCAGTACCTGGAGGGCCAAATAATAACATACCACTAACAGGTTCACGAAGTCCACGAAATAAATCAGGCCTTAAAAATGGATAAACAACAGTTTCCATTAAAGTTTCTTTAGCTTGTTCAAGACCAGCAATATCACTCCAATAAACTTTATCCTGATCTCTACTACTTTCTACTAAAATATTCCTTGCAAACTTCAAATCGACACCTTTAATCTTCTTTAAAATTTTTTCATCTTCATCTTCTTCTTCTTGTTTCTCTTCTTCCACTTCTTCTTCCGCTTTCTCTCCAACATTATTAACAATCATTTTCTTCTCTTTTTCTAAATCATCATTATATTCTGTTTTTATTGATTGTGATGGCGATAACAGTGAAGTTTCAGAATGAGATGTATTTTCTTCATATTGTGGTGACCTTGAACGATGGTTGGTACGTAACTGTGTAGGAACTGGTGCAGTATCGAGTCTTCCTGATAAATTTTCTGGTCTATTTGGATATTTGACTGCAGCTGAAGCCTTTAATGCTGCCTTTGCACGATCTGATTGCTTCTTTTTATTTAATTCAGAATATTCATATGTTGGTGAAGCTGATTTGTTTCTTACATTAAATTCATCAAAGAATGGATTATTATTGTTTACACTGGAACTACTGTTATTATGATTATTACCAATATTCAATGAGTTGGATGGAGCCCATATCATGTTTGCAGCATGCCTTGCGGATGACGATGATGATGATGATGTGTTATTTGACATTTGTGATACATAACTGTTAGGTGTAGATGCGGAACTTGATGTAGAATATGATGTTATTCCACCTGGACGTAAGGATTTCAACATTTTTGAACCAGGTTTACGTGAAGTGAAAGTATGCGGGATGCTAGTTCTCAATGTTGGAGTATTGGCTGGTGGTGCTTGCTGCTGCTGCTGCTGTTGTTGTTGTTGTTGTTGTTGTTGTTGTTGTTGTTGTTGTTGTTGTTGTAATTGAATATATTTTTCCATTGTTTTTGAAGAATGTGTATAGTTGAATTCTATCTCTGCCTTGAGTTTGTTGAGTTCATTAAGGATAACTTTTTCTTCGGTTGACATGCCTATATTCTGTGCTTCTTTGTTGAGCTGAGTTACGACATCATCAACATAAATATTTAAATCTTTCCAACTTTGTAAAGCATGTTTATAATGACCATTCTGTTCCAAACTCAATGTAGCCCAATTTGAATTGGTGATTGATTTGTATATCTCCTGCATTTTTTCAAGGCGGTCATTTTTCTTGCTCCTTAATCCCATGATATGTTGAAGAGAGGGTAAATGTAGTACGTGGTGGAAAACAAAAAAATCACAATATCTAGTTTCTATAGCAAGGACACGATGAAGCAAAATCTTCGTGTTCCAACCTATCGGTTACGTTTCTTAACCTTCCGTTTCGGTTCATTTCGATTCGTTTCGTTTCTCGTTTCTCGTTTCTTTCCTCTCCGTTTTCTTCCCTCCCCCTTCCCCTTTTTTTTTGTGTGTGTGTGCGAGCAGCGTCGATAGGGACCAGTGGCAACGACATATTTTATGGAAGATATATATAAATATAACTACAATGTTTGGAAACTACACGTAATTTAACCATGATTAATACGATAAGATACATATACAGATAAAATATCCTGACCTTACGGGATATATCGTCGTCTAAAACCAATACGATACATACTTTAAAAGTCAGAGCCATTGCTGCCCGGGAAGGCAACAACTGCTTTTTCTACCCTCCATCAGGTGAAAAAAAAAAAAACATTATTACCACATCGTAACATACTGCACAAATTATCTCCTGATAGTCCATAAATGAATATGCAACCATCATTGAATTGAAATAACAATACAATAGTCAATCATATGGTAACCATGCACCCTGGAGGGGGTAACTTTCGATAAAAAAAGAAAGAAAGAAAAAAAGAAAGAAAGAAATAAAGAAAGAAAAGCACAAAGTGAAAGAAGAAACAAAAAAAAAGAGAGAAATTTTCTTTCTTTTTATACTTTTCAGGTTGTAATACATGGGATGAGGCGCTAAAGTTCATAGAGAGGGTTTTTCTGGGGAGAGGGGGAGGGGGGTTTCATCTCTTTTGTCTCTTTTATTAGAATTCATTAGATAGCGATTGTTTTGGAAATATACACATATATTATCTACACATTAAAGGCCTTCTTTAAACGCTTGCCTAAGCCAAAACCAAATTTGCCACTACTATTGGAACTTGTGTTCGCATACGCCGATGATGATGCCTTTTCAGAACTTTCAGTTGATCCGCTTTTACTAGGTGCATCAGTAGATCCTGATCCTGGTACTGAATCGGATTCTTCTGCAAAAGATGGTACTTTTGTAGAATTCTTCTCATTGGCATCTTCGGGATCAATCATCTTTTTAGGTAGTTCGTGTTCTCTAAAAGTTGCGTGTTGTTGTTGTCTTGCCTTCATTTGTGCTTCCCTCTTTAAATCACGAGCTTTCATTTCATTAGCTTCCTTCATAAGCTTTTCAAAAACTTGTTGATCTTCTTCTTCTGACTGATCACGTTTGGCATTGGCAAAATTTTTACCTATTTCAATCAAAATTTCAGCACGTAATTTCCTTTGATGATTGGAAATTTCTTTGTCATTTAAAATAGCATTACAAACTCCATATAATGTTTGTTGAATTTCAAATTTTGATGATGCCCATGCAACTGATATAAATTTACCAGTAACTGCTTGTTCATATTGAGCTCTCTTATATGGATCTAAATCTTCTAAACTAACACCTTCTAATTGTTGCATTGCCTCTAATGTATTTTGAGCTTCTGTTGCACTTGACAGCATGTCCATCATACCTTTAACAGTATCTTTATTTTGTTTAAAACTTGAACTGATCTTATGAAATCCCCCTGTAAATTGCTTTTTAGATTTTAAATATGACGTAGCTTTGAAAATATAAATTTTACCAATTAAATGACAAATATCTAATCCAAATGATTCTAACTTTAAATCTTCAATATCTTCATAAACTTTCTTTTCAAATATTTCCCAGTCTTTACCACTCTTATCTAAATGACCATTTTTTGTACTTTCAAGTAATGGATCCATTTTCGCCTTCAACTTACTAGCTAATTCTTTAACTTTTTTCTCCTCTTCTTCCTTCTGTTTTGCAATGGTTTCAGCATCAATTCCTTGTTTCCTCTTCTCCTTGGTTGCCTCTTTGTTTTCCTCATTCAATTCTGTAAATGTCTTGGATTTTCCATCATGCAATGTAACATGAGCTGAGCTACCAGCTTTGGCATTCTTACTAACATCTCCATCAGCTTCACTTTCTTTACCTTCTTCTGCTTCCTTTTCTTCATCTTCTTCGGAATTGAACATCATTTGAATAAAATTTAATTCTCCAATATAATCCTTTGATGCTTCACCACCAAAAATCATACTGAAAAATTCCTTAGGGTCAATATCTTGGGAAGCTCCATTTCCTTGTTGGTTTAATTCTTCCTTACCTACTTCATCGTAAATAGTACGTTTTTGTGGGTCACTAAGAATCTGATATGCTTCTGCAATCTCTTGAAATTTTTTCTCCGCCTCTGGATTGTTTGGATTCTTGTCAGGGTGCCATTTAAGTGCCGCCTTTCTATAACCCTTTTTGATTTCAATTTCGGTTGCATCAGGTGCAACCCCAATCAAGTCATAATATTCTGTATCCTTCACCATACTACTACAATTGTTGTACAATGGATTCAGCCTAGAAAAAAACAAGGTCAAACTCCCCCTAACCTGACCGTTCATCAACAATAACTTCATTTTTTTTTTAGCAACAAGAAAATAGAATTTACCCGCCATTTCCTCACACTACCGCGCCCCCGTCTAATCAGTAACATGTTTCTTTATACTTTTTGCTACAGATAGAAAAGGCCTTTTATAACAAAGGTAAGAAGAAATGAAATATAAACTTTTAATATAGAGACTTGATCGATAGATAATGACGTTACCCTTTGATCATGACATCTTTGTGAATATACTGCGAGAGACATCATTGGCTGCAACGGTTCAACTTTCCAACTCGCTCGCAAATACAGAAGCATCAAATGATCACAGTTTAGATTTTAGTAATTTTCGATCGCCATCAATGTTCGGTGGTATATATCGAGAAAACATAGTTTCTTCCAGATTAGACACAAAAAAAAATTTCCCACTTTTGTCAAATATACCGAGTACTTCACCTCCAATCAGTTATGATGCATTTTCTGATAAAACAACTCGAAGAAAAAATGGTGATAATACAAAGGCTAATTATAACAATAGTAATAGTAATAGTAATAGTAATATTAATAATAATAATAATAATAATAATTTAGCTGGTGAGAATATATTGACGGAAGAAGAAGAATATATTGGAACACAGGAATATAACACATCGGATGATGATGTGTATGAGGACAATAACTATGCTGCTGCTGATAATGTTTCCGATCATTATAATGGTAATAATAATAACGATATGAAAGACCGTGTATCGCATAGAACTCACGATTTAATATCATTCAAGGACACTTCAACAATTTTAAGTCAGGGAAATCCACGGAAATTATCATCTAGTACTATCAATAGCTCTATTCAAAAATCTCTGAGAAATAGCATCAATTTCACACAACGGAGACGGCAATTATCCTCATTGGAACCATTCAGTGAGGCTATCAGCATAACCTCCGCTGTCAGTGAACCAGTTGTGGAAACAAGTGCATCTTCTAGTGTTGAATCAATTGATAAGCATTCTCAAACAACTTCTAGAGCGTCAAAAAAAAATTCTTCTTCGTTATTTACAACAGAAGGAAATCATATTGTTCCAATATTACGTCCTGAGTTAGGCAATAGATCTGTATCTTTGAACACATTGAAATCAAAAGTTGAACCAGAATCATATCTATCTCAAGCATCAAGTTTAGACAAGCCCGTACTAAAGACCCAGTCTCATTCTATCAAATCACACTCTCCTAGTAACAAAAAGCAAAATAAAGGCTTACTTTCACTTGGTAGGTTTATAAGGCCGAAACAAATAGCGTCAACATTTGCACACCATTCATCATCAAATTCTACATCCTCAGCTGGTAATATTTTTAACACAAATGAAGAATTACAAAATAATGCAGACAACTATTCTGAATTTACATTAAATGGAACAGGAAATAGGAATATTGATCACAATTTGGTTTCACAATCAGAAGACAATTTAATTGAAAAACTTGAACTTGATCATCTACAACAAAGAAAAACAGCTGACGGTATTAATACTCCAGGTAAAAGAGATACTTCTTCTTCTTCTGGTAATATTGCGCCTGTAAATACAAATTTGAGTTCAACTTCAAATTCAAATTCTAATTCTGAAAGGGACACAATTGATTCCTCTGATTTTAACGACAACGACTCTGTTGTTGATTCAATTGAGTCGAGTGAACTAGCAGATTCTGATTATGATTATTTTAATCCACCTACTGCCAATCCAATACTTTTCAGTAATAAATTAGGTGAAAAAAATGGTCGAACAAAAAATGGAACAGATGGTACGTATAGATCGACTTTTAGAAAAGGGCGTGAACGAGCTGGGACTTCTTTGAGCTCGAATATTATTGGTGATTCGCATGATGGATTTATGTATGATTCATTTAATGATGCCGATGTAGGAGATTATATTGATGATTTAGATTCGGAAGATTATATCAGCGATGTAGAAGATTATCCAATTGATGATAGTGTAGTTGATTATAACGATGACAATGACAGTGGTTCAAATACTGATATCAACGTCATTGGAAGTGACACTAAAAATAAAAGTGTTTCAGAAAAGGAAATTAATGATTTAAATACCATTAAGAGAATTAATTCAATTTCAAAAATCAGCTTTATACGCAGCCGTCCAGGAGCTACTAGAAATTCAAATGATTCTGAAAGCATATCAATAAAAGGTCGATCACCGGTTAATGTACGACGTAGGCAATCCTTTGGAGGTGGATTGAATTTGAAATCCGGTTCAGCCATTGGATCATCGTTGATGTTAACTCAAAATACAGCTAACCTTTCTAATTTTTCGGTCAAAGGTGACCATAGGAAAAGAGGATGTAAATATACCAAAAGTTTCAGTAATCTGCGGAGTCTGAACATGGATATTGAAAGAGGATTGGACAAAGAAATTGTAAAAGAACGAGAAAACAAGAAGAAAGACATTCTCGATTTTACAAAAGTTGATTTCAAAAGTAATATTGTAAATAATAAAGAAAATAGTAAGGAGGATGTTTCGAAATTGACAGAATTGATTAATAAGAAAAACATTTCATTGGCTTATTATAAATATGTTATTGAAAAACAGGATATTGATGATACGTTATTGGAGGTTTCTGTGTCTGCACCTGAACTAAACATACCATATGAAGAATCCATCAAAATCCAAATCAGTTCATCGGTCCAAGTTGTTGAGTTGATTGGTTATATGCTATATGAATTGGAAATGAGAAAGAACAAAAAACTTGATGCAAAACGTTTAGATCCAAATTGTTGGAAATTATATCTTGCGGATGATGATGGGGAAATCGAGGATGATCTTGGGGTTATTGATAGGACAAGAGTTGTCAAATCTTACGGAGCGGATGAATTTGTTCTTATGGCATGTTTAGAATCTGAAATAGAGGAAAATGAGAAGATTACCCCTTCACCATTAAAGAATAGCAATAAATCGATTAACATGGCAAGTACTAATGGAAATTCAAGTTTTAATGGAACAGGCTTGATTAATTTTAATGAAGTAAAAAAAGATTCTATTAACGGATCTGAATTAAATATTGGAGATGTCTCAGATAACATGTTCCCGCCTAATTTAACTCCAACTTCAGGATTGACATTTTCAAATACACTACCATCGGGTAATTTTAAACAACAACAGCAGCAGCAGCAGCAGCAGCAGAAACTGAGAAGACAAGTCAATCAACAAAATTTGGTTCTTGATGATTTGGATTCAGATGACGAGAATTTTGAATTATTACAGAATGACCAAAATAAAGTTAGAAAAGATATTAAGAAGTATGCATATATTAAGAATAAACTCAATACAGGTAATAACAAAATGAGTTTTAATGATAAAGAAAAGGAAAAGGAATCCAAGCTTAATAAGTTCAAGACGCGTAGCAAAACTATCCAATCGATTCTGCACAATACTGCGGACCATTACCAACAAACACAACAGGAGTTGTTTCGTACGTCCAATAATAATAATTTTCATAATAACAACATGATTGTTGGTAGCATTATAGGGGGGGACAATGTTGCAGGGCAAAATATAAATAGTGATCATGGGAATAATGTAACACTATATGATTTTAACAACGGTATTGGTGGGCCAAATGTTAATGGAAATAAGTATAATGGAGGAAATATTTTCAACGATGATGATGAAGGTGATAACAAGGCAATTATGTATCATCGATGGACGGTTTGGAGGAGACAACAAATGTCCTTCAAGAATAAACTTCCAAAAACTTTGACAGTGGATGGGTACCAAATTTATATTTTACCATTTAACGAATTCAAAGGCTCTGGGTATGATTCGAAAACATACAATTTTGATATTTCACAAATTCTCAAAATCAAACAAAATCCAAAAGTGCCAAATTATTTTAAAATTATCATCAAAAAGAATGCAGAAGGGATTGTTAAAAAATATTACCTTGAGGCAAAAAATTCTAAAGAGTGTAGGGAAATTGTGGATACAATCAAGGCATTGGCATCCAGCTATAGTGAAACGATGTAGCGAGTATAGTTTATATAGTTATAGTTACAGTGGTGTAATGAAATCAAGCGCTACTTTCTTGAAAGGGTAATTTATTTTTCACTGATTTTATTCTCTCTTTTTTTTTTTTTTTTTTTTCAAGACTAATGATGAATTCAAAAGGATTATTTCGGTAGATTTTAAGTTGTACAATATGAGTCTAAGTTTCAGGAGGGTATATAGTGTGCTCAAGGGTAAAGCGTCCCCAGAAATATCAGCATTGGGGGACAAATATGGCGCACTAAAGAAAATTCTAGATGAAGAGAAAAGTACTACAGAAACTGTAGCTATAAATAAAGTTAGGCAGTCTCAAAGCCAACACGTAGTGAAAGGACTTAAAAAGGATAACAAAATGGATGGTCCTAAATTAAATGAAAGATTGGCTAAATATACAGAGATTCCTATGAAATTCAAGGCGAAGAATGAAGAATATACTGCAATTGCAAGTTTTCTTTCTTTGGCTCGTGTGAACCTCGATTGGAGTGTATACGATTATGAAAAGATACCCGGAGAAGCTGAAAGAGTGAAAAACAGTAGCGATGTTAATATAGAAACACAAAATGTTGTTCAAGAAACACATGTTGATCTTCCCGAGGTTATGTTCCTAGGAAGGTGTAATGTAGGGAAATCGTCTCTAATTAATGCAATATTGAGTAAAAAGAAACAACTTGAAATTGAATCATATGCAAGGGTAAAAGAAACTGCTGGTTATACACCGTGTCTTAATTTTTACAATGTTGGTGGAAGATTTAGATTGGTCGATAGTCCAGGATACGGAGTCAAAGGTCGTGAATGGCAGGGGGAACTCGTTTTCAAATATTTACAAAACAGACGTAATTTACAAAATTGTTATCTAATATTGGATGCTGAAATTGGAATCAATGCATATGATGAATTAATTTTACAAAATTTAACGCAAGCTGGTGTTCGTTTTGATATTATTTTCAACAAAATAGACAAAATCCCAGTTTCTAAGCGTATGGGTCGAATGGTAGAGCTTGTTACAACTGGTATCGTTGGAGATTTAAATATCAAACCCCGTTGTTATTGTGTGAGTTGTAAAGACGATGAGCGAAGTGGTGTTACTGAAGTAATGGTATCAGTACTTGAATCGTGTAATCTGCCTATTGGTAAAGGGCTTGTTGCAAATGTCAAGAAGCGTGTCGTACGTGCCGATCTTGAACGGGCCAAATATCGTAATGCCAAAAAGAGTGAAAGAAGACAACAAAAACAGCAAAAAAAGAGTTCAAAGGGCTCAAAGCTGTCAACATGAAGTGCGTGTCAGTAGCGCGGTTGACGATTTTTTGATTTTTTGATTTTTTTTTTTTTTTCTCTGTCTATTTGTGGTGAAATTTGTCTATTTGCTGGAAAGGGAGAATCGGAAACTGTAGACTTTACGTGATTTCTTGTGAGATCACAGTTTCAGCAGACAGGCAATGTTGACAATAATACACAAGAGAGTTGCAAATGTATTTACCGGTCGTTTGGTTGGCGTTCGTGCCCAATCGACTGTTGCAACGACAACAACCAATGTTGATTCAGATAATGCACAAATAGAGACAGCCAAAATTATTGAACCAGAAAAGACAGATATTGCTAGGAATAGAATGTTTAATAATGTAATGTTCCAACCACAGAATAGATTATATAATGATCCATTAGTTTCTCGGTTTATTCCAGAACTTGAAAGAAATCGTATTGTTCCATCAATTCCAACATTCTATTGTAGAAATCCATATCATGAAGTTCATATGGCCGAATTACAAGAAATTTTAAACAAAAGTGCAACTTTACCATTTGATAGAAAGATTACAACGGGTTCATGGTTAAGATTCAACCAATATAAGGAAAGAGCAGGTGGTGAATTACTTAAAGAAACAGAATATTTACAATTTGTCAATATTTTGAAAAGACTTGATGCTATTGACCCTGAACTAAGATCTGATGAACTGAATACTATTTTATCCAAATACATGAGGAAACAAAATGTTAATCATGCTGGTAGAGATATGAAAACACTTGATGACAAAGGACGTGCAGTTGCAGTTGGTAGAAGAAAATCTTCAAGTGCAAAAATTTATGTCGTTGAAGGTGAAGGTAAAATCATGATCAATGGTAAATCTTTAGAGCAAGTATTTACTAAACCTCAAGATAGACTCAAATTATTATATCCATTGCAAATTGTTGAAAGTGAAAGTAAATTTAATATATTCGGTTTATCAAGAGGTGGTGGAACGACTGGTCAAATTGAATCATTACAATTGGCACTTTCAAAGGCATTATGTATTCATAACCCATTATACAAACAAAGATTAAGTTCTGCAGGTTGTCTTCACAGAGATCCTAGATCTGTTGAAAGAAAGAAACCAGGTAAGAAGAAGGCTAGAAAAATGCCAACCTGGGTCAAACGTTAAGTATCGTTGTTCCTACCCATCTCTGTTTCTATACACTTATATATATATATATCTATATATACACATATATCTTTTTTTTATAATATAAGTATTCATGTAAATAAATTAATAATTTTATTTTATATTATTTATAAGAGAAAAAATAAAAAAAATGAAAAAAAAAACAATAAACAAATAAGTGAATAAATAAATGTTGCCGTTCTCGTATTAAAATTGAATTTCAGTGTAGGACAATCCCATATTGTTAGAAACCGATTTAAATTGTCGAATACCACCAATAAGCAAAGATCGCTTTATATTCAAATCGGTTACATCTTTAGTTGCCATAAATTCACCTTTGAGAAACCCAAGTACCTCGTCACGCAAACTAATGTCTGGTATTTTCCGTACACTTCGAAGCATATCTCTGTAAACATGCAACACCTGACCACGAAGTACAAAGTCTTCAAACGAGACAGACTCTTCAAGTGATCTTCTTTTATTTTTGCCAGTGGCCTTAGTTTTAGTCTTACCAAAGGAACGCACTGAAGCGTCCGAAAGGGTCGATGACATCCTGCATCCAATTCTACAAACCTTTAACATTGACAGATTGGGAATCAGCTACCAAAAGAAAAAAGGCTCTCTTCTGGGATTTCATAAGATTTCCACTTATAAAATAATAAAATAAAATAAAAAACCACTTCTAAATTCATGTCACAAAATAGGAAAAGTGAAATATTATGAATCCTGCATCTGTACACCAGATCCACTTCCCTCCTTTCTTTTTTTCTTTTTTTCTTTTTTTCCTTGACACTTTCAACAACCAATCAAAACGGGAATTGAGACGAGCGCTTCTTTTTTCGGCATGTTTGTTCTTGTATGTATGTAAAATGGTTGTGGTCTTCTTCTTCCTACACTGTATTAATATTCTGACAGCTATAAGCATAATATTGATACACAGATCATAGTATAATGGGTGCAGCATATAATATTCTAGGTAAGGCCATTCAACCACATCAATTAGCACTTGGTACCATTGGTGCAGTTGTTTTACTTGTTTTACCAAAACCATGGGCAGCAACTCCAAAGAAGGAAGCTAAAATTGAAGCTGCAAATGCTGATGAAGAAAAATTCATCAAGGCATACTTAGAAAAACACGCTTAATTTCATCATGTGTCTATCTATCCACTTATTTATCTACTTATTTATTATATATATATATATTGATATAGAAATAATACTATAAAATAAAAAAAAAATTATGTTATATGTCTGGATGATTATTTATTGTTACTCTTCATTTCCTGTGCCTCTACTCTTTGAATAAACTTTCATTAGAAAGTGGATCATGTTTTAACACTTGGTCTCTCTTTCTGAATTTTCTATCAATTGCTTGGGTCTGTCTTTCACGTGCCTGTTCAGCAGCTAAAAATTTAGCTTGTGAACGAACAACGTTTGGTGAAACATATTCCTTATTTTCGTAAATCTTTGGACCACCAAATGATCCTTCTAAAATAACAATTGGTGTAAGCACAAATCTTGGACCGATTTCAATAAGGGTTAAATCATCAGTATTTAATTCTTTACCTAATCCTTCTTCATCTTTGATTTCTTCCTTTTCGTTGATTTGATAATTTCTAACCCATACTTTACCATCTACAATACTGAAAGTCATAACATGATCAATAAATGGTTTACTCTTTCTGGCTTGTGGTGGAACACCAAATTGTTGAATGAACATCTCTTTCGCTAATTTCCAATGTTCTTCTGTGTCAAATGATTTATCAAAACTCAAAATGGGTCTCGATCCTTTGAGACAATTACCTGTAAAATTAAGTTCATCTAATGTATGCAAATTCATAACATGAAATTTAATGGTAGGACCATTTGGTGGTTTGGAAATCCATAAATATAAATCTTCATGTTTACGACATTCAAAATACATAATATTGTTACAGTTGTAAAGTTCTGCAATTTCATTTAATTCATAAAGTGTCTTCTTAGTATCCAATTTTGGTTCCTTTCTAGCATGTGGTAATAAAGCTTGTAAATCAGATATTAAATGTCTGTGACGGAACGTTATACCCCTTGAAGAAATTAACAAAACACGTTGTCTATTAATACGTTTCTTCTCTACCTTTTCACCATCTTGTTTAACACTTGCGTGTTTTGGTTGTCTTAAAGCTTTGTAAATTGCTGACATTATGTTGCTTGTCCCTATATGGTTCTTAAAGATTCTAGATAAGAGGAAAGTAACATGAATTTGAAAAGTGAAAAATTTATTTCTTAAAAAAAAAAAAAAAAAAAAAAATTTGAAAAAAAAAAATTTCTGAAAAAAAAAAAAATTTTTGAAAAAAACATCTGCAAAGTGGCGGTGCAATCTGTATTTGTGGCTCAGTTTTTGGAACTTACTTTAGTTTGGCTCACTTGGATGATTTACCGAAACATTAGAACAAGTTGTGGTATTCGGTTGGTAGAACAGAAACAGTATGAGCGATTTGGAATCGTCAAGTTCCGGATCAGAGACGGATTCTGATGCATCTTCTACATTTAAAAAAAAGATCACATTTAGGCAGCAGCGCAAAAACATAGATCAAATTGACACAGATGCTAATACAAACACAAGTTCAACACAGAGAAACGAACAAGTTGCACTTTCGAATATCAACCGAAATCTCCAACTATTGGAACAGCAGAACCTAGAACGGGAATCGCAAAATTCCCTTGTTTTTGACGAGAGGGTGCTATGCAAAAACATTGACGACACAGATGGTGATAGTAATAGTAATAACAATCTAGAAGATGATGTTGAATACCAGAATTGGAAAAGGAGAGAATTGGATAGGTTACATAGAGATAGAAATATGCGTATTGAAAGGGAAAAGGATATGGGTATATAGTTGATACTTGAATGTATACAAAACGTTATATAATATAGTTAAAATGGATTTCTTGGAGTGTTTTCAATGTCTTCGTCGTTACCCCCTGCTGGAATGTATCTAGATATAGAGAGCTCAATATCCCTGTAATAATCATGACCCACTAATTGTTCATTAATGTCACTCGCTGATTCAGTTTGTTCGATCTTTTCGAGTAACAAATATGGGATATAACATGCTCTTGAATTTATGGATGGGAATAGACGACGATAACTCCACCAAGCAACAAAAGCTCCAAGTAATGATCCCAATACTATGTCAACAAAATGATGTCTATAATCTTGTGTTCTACTTAGAGCAACATAAAATGCAAGTAAACATGGTAAAAATGCAACAATTGATCTCCAAACACCACGTTGGATATGACTACAATTTAATTGACCATTAAGCCATAATGAAACATAACCAAATGATGACCATGACATTGAAGAATGACCTGATGGTGTAGTTCTAAATCCATCGAGTAAAATATAACGATCAGTTGTAGTGCAAATATCTTTAGCATAGTATAAAACAGTTGGAAGTGCAGAAGAATCAGGACGACAACGAGCAAGAAAGTCAGGACGACAACGACCAATCCAATTTTTCAAAACATCAGTAACAAATACACATGTACCCATAGAAATAAATACACCTAATAATGATAAATAAGTTACATAAAATTTGAATGGTCTTGGTGTAAGTGTCATTGATAAAATAGAGATAACAACTGTTGGTAATATCATTATCCAATATAAAAGAACATCTGCTGGAACTCTTTCATGTTCAGCAAATGGATGTGAAATAGTAATATCGTTGATTGTAAATTGGCGTTGATATGGTTCAATTCTTTCAAAATATATCCAATCCAAAATAAATATAAAGACAACATACATCACATCACTCCACTTCCATTTGAGGAAAGTATTATAAAATGGAATTTTATTCAACCCTAAATTGTTTCTATCAACAAAAAATGAATTCATATCTCCTGAATTGCTCAATGACGTTGTGAAATAACAAAATAGAGGTGATATCAACAGACAATTTATTTAAAGAAAATAGTAAATAAACAAATGCTCATATAACAAAACATTAGAAAAAAGAAAAGAAAGAAAAAAAAGAGAAAACTGTATTACGTAATGATCTTGCTATCTATCTATATAGCTACGGAATGGATTTATACAGTATGGTGGACACTCTCACAATGATCAAATACCTGTTTGTTGTATATTAGTAGGTCAAGTACAAAAAGGTGGCCGCCATTGAGTTTCATTGTGCTCATAAGGTCAATAATAAATTGATCAAATTGTTCCGCCTGTAATTTCAAAAAAGCTCTGTGTGTATCATGCACAGCATTGTTGTTCTTCTGTCCTGTCCCATTCAATGGGTGCAATTTACTCAATTTGAAAAACATTTCAGATACTTCAGGAATGTCTACAAATTGACCACCAACACCACATAATAAGTCTCTATATTTAACTAATTCAGTGTAGTGTTTATCAATAAACTGGGAGTCATCTGGAAGTTGTTTATATTCTGCAGTGAGTATAGGATTTGGTCGTTTTTCAAGTTCTTTAAAGTAGTTATAAGCAAATGTTGCTAGATTTTCGGGCTTTGTTGAATCTAACTTTGCCTTGTAAATGATATTCATGCTTTCCTTTGTTTCAGATGATTTTGCAAATAGGTAACATGATGAATGTAAACTTCTAAAATAATTATGTTTAGATATACCAAGTAATGGAATATATGATCTTTGGATATAATACATCATTTTGTTTAGATAAAAAAAATATATAAGTAGTAAAAAATTCAAGGTATGAAATATTATATCTCAATATGTTGAGGGCTATTTAAAATGCAATCCATGCAATGTCCGAGAATTATCTTTCCTTTTTGTACATATCATCATCGCGAGTGATTTTGGATGGCTTTATCGGTAATATAATATGTCTGTTTTATTGTTCAAATCAATGGAATATTATTATAAACCTCCTTCCCGACTAACCGTTGACTACAAGATATATATTTTTGACAAAGAAAAAAACTCCTTTGTCAGTATATATATGAAAACTTTTATATATTTTGTGAAGATATATCAGTTAATCCGATCAAGTCCTTATTATTTCTCTAAACATAGCATTTAATTTTCCATCCAACAATTGAAACCCTGCTAATAATGAAAAAAATTGTGGCAAGGGCACAAGTTGATCCTGCAAAGATGATCATGTGGTTATAGTTTGTAACTGTACCAACATTGATAAATTGAGATCCAATAGGCATAGCAATCAAATTACCGAATGCAACAATGAAATAAGCAGTTGCAAATCTAGAACCAAATTCTTTAGTATGTGAAATTTGTGCGATTAATACAGGTGTCAATGCATATGCACCACCGAATGCAAATCCATAAATTGCAGAGAACATATAGTAACCTGTTATATTGTAATATGGTAATAAAATTGCAAAAAGGGAAATAACCATAGTGGCTGCAATTAAGATCATAACGTTGAATCTACCAAAGACGTCACTTAAATATGTTGGAACAACTTTACCTAAAACACCAGCTGCATTCATAACTGTAACAACAATATAAGTTGTAGAATCAGACAAATTTCTGGCAGTACCATAAGTTGCAATATAAGTAATAACTAAAATAATTGAAAATTCATTGAAAAACATACTAATAACTAAGAATAAATATCTCTTTTCTTTGAAATTGCTAAAATCAACCATATTTTTATAAGCTTTAAATAATCTTTGTGATTTTTTCATATGTAAATTTTCAACATGTAAAATATCAGACCTATCTTTAACCATTAACATTGTAATAATACATAAAAATACGCAAATACTTGCAAGTGTAACCATAGATTTAACATATCCAATACCTGGGTATAATGATCTCAACATAATTGGGAAAAAAACACCAGAAATTGAACCACATTCCGAAACACCATTAGCTGTACCTCTTCTCTTTAAAAACCAATGACTTACAACACCAACTAAAGGTGTTAACATTAAACCTGATCCAATACCTGTACAGATACCAAAACTTAAAATAAAATGTGATAATTTAGTACTAAAAGCAGTTGCATATAAACCACCACAATTTAATATTGAACCAACCATAAGTATACCTCTAATACCATATATATCAAATATTGGACCTGCAACGATACCCATTGCAAGATTTGTAAACATATAAAGTGAGAATACCCAAGAAATTGAACTCATTTTAACATCAGCAAGTTGATTTTCAGATATATAAAGTTGAATAGAAGACATGGTATCCATAACACCGAAAACTGTCATTAAACCAAAACAAGAACCGAGAACAACAGTCCAAGCTTGTAAACCACCATCAGGAAATAGATCTTCATCTTCATGAGCAAATGCATCATAGGATGAACCATCAGAATCAACATCGATACGTAATGGTGTCTCTTGATTTGGTTCAAAGATAGCACCATCATGTTGGCCTTTTTCTTCTTCTTTCATAAAAGGCGATTCAGCCATTCTATTTCTGATTTCATATTGATTTTGAATATTTGAAGACGCATATTTCTCTGACTCCACGTCATAAATATCAATGTTATTTTCGTTGTGCATATGGTAGATCAACTATCAAATTCTTTAATTTAGTTAGGAAAAAGAGAAAAAAAAAAAAAGAAAAAAGGCAAGAGAGAAAACAAAAAAGAAAACAGACAAAAAAAAGCAAAATCAAATAATAAAAGTATATAGAGTAAAGAAAAGAGATAAAAAAAAAAAGAGAAACAAACGTTTTAAACGTTTATAAAAAGATGGAAAAACCGTAATGACTCTAATCTTCATCTAATTTTTTTTTTTTTAGTTTTTTTTTTTTTTATCCCTTTTGTTAAGCAGCCAAATTAGGAAGTGTGCGGCAATGTGCGGCAGTGTGCGGCTCAATTATATATATATTTTTTTTATTTTTTGTAGATTTCATGTCTTCCGTGCACCAATATTATCCACATTCTTCTTTTGGATCTTCTGATTGTACTCTTCTATTGCATATTGTTTGGGTTGTTTCTTACGTTCTTGTTCAAGTTTGCGTCCTAGTTGGCCCTTTTTAGACTTTTCGTTTTGTTGTTGTAATCTTAACTCTGCTGCCTTGGCAGCTAAATTACGTGCTGAAGAACTTTCATTCTTATTATCGCTATCGTTTGCAGGTCGATGAGGATGACTAACAACTTCTTCATCTATCGTCGTCCCCTTCGGTTCATCCGCTGTCACCGTTTCTAATTTCGTTCCTAACCTACGGGTTTCGGATTTGATTGCAGATTTCCCCTTGCTATTGACATCTATAGAAACCTTACTTTCTTTCTTTGTAACATTCCCGTCATTACCCGCTCTCTTGTTGTTAACAACAGATGGTGATTGTTTAGGTGTACTGGCTGATTCTTTCGACCCACAAATTCCCATTGCAAATGTATTTGTAACAGCAAAGTAATATAGTCAAACAATAAATTATTTTATTTTATTTTAGTAGACATTACTACAATAAAATCAATAAAAACAAAAATAAAAACAATAAAAACAATAAAAAAAAATAATAATAAAATCCCCGTACTACAATACAAAAAAAAGAAATACAATTAAAAGAAAATAGGAAAGAAAAAAAAAATAGCTCGAAAAACAAAAAAATCGCACTCTCACGAATTGTGCATATTAGAATATGGACTCATACCATTCATGCTATTCATACTATTCATATCATTCAAATTCATGAGTGACATACTATTCATACCCATGTTATTCATGTTACCCATGCCATTTAATCCCATACTCATACCATTCATACTGATATTACTTAAATCTCCATTCATATTACCCATACCTGGCATTGATACATTCGACATGCGTGGAAGGTCTGGTAAATCAGATAAATTTGGAAGGTTTGGTAGATTATTCAGACTTGGTAATTTATTCGTTGATGTCATTGATGAATTATTCGATGTTATATTAATTGAACTCTCTGTTTGTTGTTTGTTTGTATTATTATATTCTGACTCTGATTTATTACCTATCCTTTTATCCTCATGAAAACCTGTATTATTGTTGTTGTTGTTGTTATTAGTATTATTATGATGATGATTATTATTATTATTATTATTATTATTACTACTACTACTACCATTCGAATTTGTAATTGTAATTGAGTTGGTACTTGATGTTAAGCTGACATTATTGTTTGCGCTTCTGTTAGCAACAGAAACTTGCATATCACTATGAAAATTACTTTCATTGACTTTACCACTTTCATCAACCTTCCTTGGTCTGCCCCTACTCCGCTTTTCCTTATTTAAATCTTTAAAATTATCATCATCAAGTACATTCTTTCTTGGCCGTCCACGTTTTCTTTTAATTTGATTACCATTCTCATCAAATAATGGTGGTAACTTAGGCCTTGATGGTCTCACCTCAATAGGATATTTTCTAGGTCTACCCCTACCACGTTTGCCATTGGGCATAACACCTTCAATAACATTGGTAATTCCATTAGAATTGGGGTTTTCTAAACTTGCTGCAACAGCAACAGCCATTGATGACAATTCACTATGCTTCAAAGGAGATCTATTATGTTGCTTTGCGATATTGCCAATACTATTGTTGGCAATTTTATAATTGTTGTTGTTATTAGCAGTAGTGCCGGTATTAGCATTGTTGCCTTCCATGCCAGCAACTCTATTATTATGAGCTACTATTGCTGAAAGCATGGAGAGTGATGGGTCCATCGCTTCTTCGTTCATGTTGTGCTTCTCAAATACGTTTCGGTTAAAAAATAAATAAATAAAAAAATAAATAAATAAATAAATAAAAAAAAATAAATAAATAAAAAAAAAAAAAAAAAAAAAAAAAAAAAAAAAAAAAAAAAAAAAAAAAAAAAAAAAAAAAAAAAAAAAAAAAAAAAAAAAAAAAAAAAAAAAAAAAAAAAAAAAAAAAAATAAAAAAAAAAAAAAAAAAAAAAAAAAAAAAAAAAAAAAAAAAAAAAAATAAAAAAAAAAAAAAAAAAAAAAAAAAAAAAAAAAAAAAAAAAAAAAAAAAAAAAAAAAAAAAAAAAAAAAAAAAAAAAATTAAAAAAACAGTCACTAGCACGTCCCGCGTCGATCGTCTGTCATTTTTAAAAAACCCATATATTATTTCTTCTATTTTTTTTTTTTATAAATCACTATAAACTATTAAAATATCAAACTAATTAACCCATAAAAACCATTAAACATCGACACCACGATTATTCCAGTATTTGATAATCGCATTACATTTATTAAACCATTGTAAATCCTCTAATTCAACATCACTTGTATTAATCCTTTGAAATTCATCAAAAACATTCCTATAACGTTGATCTAAACCAATATCTAAATTCATATATAATTTAAAATTTTGAACATTCAAGAAATGTTTACAACAAACTTTAAATAATTTAAAATATAAATCAATCTTTTCCCCACTTAAAAATTTTGAATGAATCGTTGCATCTCTAAATGCAAACCAATCAGCATTCGTTAGATGATTCGATCCTAATTGAATATTTGAACTTATTAATCTTTTAAATAATAATAATGTCTCATCAATTGGGAGTTCAACTGATCCTGATGCTTTTAAAACACATCTATGATAAACATTTGTCTTTGGAAAATTATATAAATCTGCAACTTTAACAATTGATTGGAAAACATCAACATTTTCCCATTTTTTAGATTTTGTAATTAAACAATTAAAAAATGGTTCATCCATTGATTTAATTTCTGAATATGATTTTAATAATTTTTCTAATTCATTAGCTGCTTCATTTGTAAATTTATCATATTTTTCAAAAAATATATCTAAATATGCATCATTCAATGATGATGAAATTGCAGTCGTTGATTTATTATAATCTTCAAAATATTTCCAAGTAGAAATCCAAATCTCACTTACTTTACTAAAATCTTTCGTATTCTTCCATGTATTATTCATAAATTTCTTAACATAATTAATCTGAATTGGAGTTAAATATGGCATTTGATTCTCAAATGAATCATTAAAGAATATATTCGCAGTTTCAAAATCTTGACAATATCCAATAAATGATAAATGTGCCATTGTCATATAATTCTTAACTGCAACTGGTGGATTGGAATTTTTGTCACTATAAAATTTTAAAACATCTGAAGTAATTTCTTTAAAAATTTCTAATGCTTTTTCAGTTTTGTTCTTTAATAAACAAGCTCTAATCATTGCAACTTGTAATTCACTATGAATTATATCTTTTTCATTTTTAGAATTTCTGATAGTTTCATAAATTGACCAAATTTCTTGAAAATTAAATTCTTTATTCTCAACTAATAATGTTAAGATTGATCCAAGGACTGATTCGGATGTAAATAAATTATATAGTTTTGGATCTTTTTTACCCTTGTTCCAAATTATTGCAGCCTCATCAATCAATCCCATATCTGTAAATGCTTTGAATAAATTAGTCAAACCTCTAGAACTAATTTTTATATTAGAATTGGCTGAATATAAAATTTCACCATTATTCTCATTGACAATATCATTACTAATTTTAATAAGTGAATTTTTTAAGTAAAATTGAATCTGTTGTAATGGAGAGTTTAAATCACGATCAACATTCTTCTTTAATTTTGATAATTCAAATCTATGCATTCTTAAACCGTTTCTTAATAAAGAAATCAATTCATCAATTCTTCTTTGGTTTAATTCACCTGTAATTAATAATTCATCATATAATGGCATAATTTTCTCAACCGCATCCCAAAATTGTGCAGTTCCACCTGGAACATCACCGGTTTTTGGATCAAAAAATGAATTATGTGCAAGGCATTCATCAAATGCCATCAATTGTTTAAAATATGGTAATGTATGCTTTGGAACCTTCTTGGTAAGCTTTTGAAAATCTGGTAATGAAGCAGTCGAGTTGGTTGCAGTAGCAGTTGCTGCAGATGTTGATGTATTGTTTGATGCATGTCCTGATGTTGTGTATCTTTGAGATGATGAAATATGAAAATTTCTACGTTGTTGCTTATTATAACGATTTTTCTGATTTGAAGTTTTCGATGTTGTGACTGCAACCGATTGTTGTGGTTGCTGAAAAACATTATTTAAGGTTAGACATGATTGTAAAGAAATCTTTGAAGTCTGTGAAGAAATGTGTGGAACGTTTCTGATCATCGCTGCAGTGGTATAAGTCAATGGATGATATGGCATTTTGAAAGAAATTTTGAAAAAATATCCAGAATCGAAAATAAGAAAAAAAATAAAACAGGAAGGGGGAGATGGCCCTAAATATAAATGTTGTTAAATATATACAAGTGATAGATAAACTTTGCTATCTCATTAGTACTAAACCTGCAGCAGAAGATATCGGAGAAGGAAAACAACTTCAAAGAGGTATTTATGTCACTCAAAGTGGCAACGTCGAGCGCCTCCACAGACCCAAATGGGCGAAAAAGCCAAAATTTTCTTGCTGTTTTTTCCACCAATTCTCGGCGCCCGTTATGTCCGAATAATGACTGTTGGCCTTTTTTCGTTATTTCCTTTAACTCCATGATTGGATTGTGTCTCCTTTCTTCTGGCGTTTTAATTTTTTTTATAAGTAAGTTGGAGAGTTTGAAAAATATGTCTGATTTGGAACCTTTGCCTTCTGAATTGCCGTTGATACTCGAATCTTATCTACCACATGATCTCTTGCAGGATGACTTGAATCTACCGTTTGTCACTTTAACATACGCTCAGAGTTTAGACTCACGAATCAGTGCGAGACCAGGCACACGTACAGTGATATCACATGCACAGACAAAAACCATGACTCACTATATACGATCTAAACATGATGGTATACTCGTTGGAATCAACACTGTCCTTGCAGACAACCCTTCGTTGAATTGTCGATACCCAGAATCAAATAGTATAGTTCCAATTATCATTGATCCTAGTTTTAAGTTTAGTAAAATTGCTCATACATCAAAACTAATCCAAAATTACAAATCTAATTCAGGTGAAAAACCTATTGTCGTTATATCAACCAAAAGATTCGATGAACTTAAACAATTGAACGACAACAGTTTAATCAATCATATAATTACAGTATTACCTGTAGATACGGTTGAAGATCATAATGGCAAAGACGTATTTATATGGGCTTCTCTTTTAAAATCTCTTAAATTAAAACATTCTATTAAAAGTATCATGATTGAGGGTGGTGCACATATTATAAATACCCTCCTAAATGAGAAAAATTTATGTTCTGGGGTTCCTCTTGTAAACTCGTTGATAATCACAATCGGTCCTGTATTTCTTGGGCAAGATGGAGTTGATGTAAGTCCGACAGAGCCGTTGTCATTAAAAAACATCAAATGGTGGACTGGTATACAGGATTCGGTAATGTGTGCTACACTATAGTTCATTTGTTTTCTATTTTTGTTTTGTTTTTTTTTTCATGTTTTAATTATATAAGCTGATATAACAGTTTACTATACACTACATCTTAAAATGTAAACTAAAGACAGATTCTATACGATGCATATCTTCCTGATGTTTCAGATCTTCTAATAATCTTAACAACTTGACCCCTTTTTAAACCTAAATAACGTGCAACTGGATCTTCACTTTGAATTCTTGGTAATTGTGATTCTTTGAGTCTGTATCTTGTCAAAAGATCTTTCTTTTCTTCGATACTTAATCTAATATGTTTAGGAACTAATTCATGATGTGTAATATTAACAATAATGTCAGATTCTTGAAAAATTTCAATAGTTGCTGGTTCAGCTGCTGCAATTGCTTTGGTTGCACTTGGTGTCAAATTATTTTGATAAATGAATAAACCAGTTGAAAAATTCTTATCTGTTATATGTGCACAAAAATTCTTCATTGTTTGGATACCAACTGATGGTTCATCACAAAATTCAACCCATAATGGACCTAAATCACCATATTTTTCAAGTGATTCTTGACGTGGGTTGGCTTGGAATGACATGAGTTTTCTTTGTGGCATTCCCATAGAATCACAGATCTTCTCTCTAAATTGATCCAATGACATTTCCAATTCTTCCTGTGTAATAAAATATCCCCTATCAGCAACCATTTCCTTGACGGTACGGTATGCACGCCAAAGACGTGATGTTATTCTATCTGCGTCCTCCATATTATTTCTCTATGTAAACTAGATATGTATTTATATCTGTGTTTGTGTATGTGTCAATATATATCCGAATATATATATATATATACACACCAAGTTGGCCTTTTTTCACAAAGTCTCAATTTCAGGACTTCCTTGAAAAGTGTAGACAAAAAAATAAAAAAAAAAATTTTTGTCGCCAGCAAAAATAAAAATAAAAAAAAAAAGAAAAGAAAAAAAAAAGAAAAAAAAAAGAAAAAAAAAATGTATTACGTAACTGAAGATAAAATATCTGCTGCGTCGATGGTCGCTAGTTCTATCGATAACTGTACTGTCATATAAGTTTCTTATATATGGCTAACTTTAATTCCACATTTCATTTATATATATATTTATTTATCTATTAGCTTCCTTTCACGATATGTCAACTCAATTTCACCACCTTGTCTCCATACACGGGCTTTTAATGTCCCCAATGTAATCTTTTCATCCAACACTTGTCCCTTGCAGAGTATATCAAGATCTAATCTCCTATCCTTCTCTGGTAACTTACTTTGTACAAATTCAATAATCCTTGAAACTCTCAATGTTCCCACAGCATTTAATCTCAGACATGTTCCCTCATCAATATTTCCAAGTTGACTGCCTTCTTCTGATGATAATACAAATCCAATTTTCATTGTCATCGATGTGGGAATTGGACATACATTCAATAGTACCACCTTTGCTATCCATATAGGTATATTTTCCCTTAATTCATTTAAAAGTTTCTTTGGCGGTGTACAAGATAACAGCTGGTCTAAATGAATTGTAAATACGGGTTTTGTTTCATTTAAATTTTCCTCATTGATGACAATCAATGTCGAAATATCATTCTGGTTCACATTTTCTCTTTCAGTTATATTAATATATTCAAATAAAGGTGCATCTTGCTTCCTTTCAGTAACATCATTTAAAAATATTGAAATAGAGTCGGGATTGGCTTCGATAAATTTCAAGATTTTGGGTGTACTTTCTATTTGGTTTATCATCTCAGTATAAATTTCTAATTTACTCTTAGTTCTAATTGAGTTATTGTTATTTTTAGGGCTGGTAGAATTATTGTTGGATGAAAAGGAAGTTACGGATTCTCTCCTTGAATCCCTTGTTTTCAAACGTCCAAATATGCCACGTTTAGAACCATTACTCTTATCAGATGTCGAAGAACCTGTAGCAGGTTGCGAATTTGAATTAGAATTATTAATTCGTGTCTGTGGAGTAGATGTTGGTGGAACTGTACTATTGATAGTAGAAATGGAGCTGTTTCTATCTTTTTGCATGGTTTGTGAACTCAAGTCCTGATGTATTAAATCATTATAATCAATGTTTGAATCGGCCAATATTTTATTTAAAATATTAGCAAAAAATGATTTAACCAAAATCTTACCCAAGTTAACCCTTTGTGATAATTCGCCGTCTTCTACTTCATTATTGTTCAAATATTTATATTGTTCATAAAAATCATCTCTGTAAATCTCACAAGAAGTAAAAGCATTCTCTTTCAATGTTATAAATAACTGACCTGATTTAACTTGCACAGAACACCATCTTGGTAATGTCTCTTGAGTTTGAAGTTTATCGCATACTGCTTCAAAACGATCTGAAAAATTCAAATCGTCTTCGTTAGTTTGGTCTTCACATGTCATACTTTTATCATGGTCCAAATTTCCAATCTCAAGTTTATTGATCGAAATATGATTATCAACTCTTTTGATCAATTTGCAGGACAAAATATCAAAAATGTAAATACATCCACACTGATCCATTGTAGCAACATGTCTTCTATTATTGAGCATTTTACATTTAACTAATCCACTTGTACCTGAAATAGTTGATATTGGTTTGGTATTAAATGGAAGTAACAATACCTCGTCATCATTAATATTTTCATGATTAATTTCCATTTTCCTTTTTATTTGAATATTTTCATTATTGGCATTTGAAAACGGATTTAGACTTTCATTAAAAGGATCAATTGATTCGTCATCCTGTTCAACTTTATCAAAATAATCTTGAGTAAATAAAAAATGTGTATTTAAATCTCCCAATAATCCAACAAAACATGTAGCATACTCATAAACTTCCTCTTCATTACCAGAACTTTCTTCTATACCTTGGCCAATATATGCACTATTGTTCTCATTAAGAATATTATCTAGATCATTAGAATTTGAAAACAAGGCATTGTCAATATGATCTAAATCATCGTTACTCAATTGACTCACTAAATCATCTGCATCAGTAAGGCTTTCATTGGATTTAATTGCATCTAATTGTGATTCATACTGATTATTTGGTGAAGTTGGACTCTGAAATTGAAAATACTGTGAAGGGTTAGAATTCGGAGTCATTTGCTCGGTATTATTGTTATTATATAAAGCAGCCAATTTTCTATTAAGAACAAGTCCTTGGTACATTACCAATTTACCAGTTTGAGGAATTGACCAACTGGAAATAAAATTCGTATTAGAATTATGGGTACTTGATGCGGTAGCTGTCCACACAGTACCTAAATTGTCAGGTTCAACGATGTCATTAATACCGACTAATGACATATCTAAATCTTTTGAATTTAACTCATCCACCGTTGAATTTGAATAATTCACATTGGCAATTACAGTACTTATACCTGAAGATTCATTTACTTTATGATTAAAATAACCACCAACATTTTTAGAGTTTAAATCAGATGAGCGCAAATCTGTTTTCACTAAAAGTCCAGATTTATCAGCTGAATAAAATATTGAAAACCCATCTGCATAGCTTGGAGAATATAATGACCAAACGGGAGAATCGTGCATTTCAAAATTTCTTAAAATTCTAGTACTTCTTAAATCCCACAGTTTAATTGAAGTATCTGAAGAGCCTGATAAAAATGAATTGTCCTTAAGTATAAGAGATCTAACGTTATCGGTGTGACCTAAAAATGATTTTATTGGTTGGTTCATATCTCTCCTATCAAACAAACTGATTATGTTTGAAGGACCCGAAGAAATAATTAAGTGATCGTTAACATCCAGAGAATATATTGAGCTATTAAAATCTTTAAATTTATAGTTTGATATTGCCTTACCTTTTGTAATATCCCAAATTTTAACAACTTTATCTAAACCTGCAGACACCAATTGATCATTAAATGATTTTGTATAACCAATTTTTTTAATATAATCATCATGGAAACCTAAGGTAAATTTAGAATTTGTATTATAATTCCAAAGTTTGATAGATAAATCATTTGAGCATGAGACAATAGTTTGATTATCTTCTAATAATTTCATATCATTAATCCAACCAAAATGATGCAAATATGAATTTTTATAATGCTTAGGCAAAGAATTGATTTTCTGCGTTGAAACTGATGAAACACCATTATTTATACTTGATTCTAAATTATTAAACTCCAATTCATTATCTAAATTTTGAAACAGATGGTTCCTGATATCTTCACCAGATCTAAAATTATCATAAATATCGTTATTAGATTCCACGGTATCAGAATTTATTTGATTAAATTTCCAAATTGAAATTTGACCATCTCTACCACCAGAAATCAGACAACTATCATATTTATTATAAATTAAGGAATTAACGCCCATAGAATGATGGCCCTTCATTTGCATTTCATCTGAATTGTGTAAAATGTAAGTCAGAGATTTTTTCTTTACTGGAGATGATGAAGGAATGTTTATATTCGAATTAGAATTGAAATTAGAATTAGAATTGGAATTGGAATTGGAGCTAGAAGAAGATGTGGAATTCCGTGAATTAGAATTAGAATTGGAATTGAGATTGGGATTGGAGTTGGAATTGACATTTACGTTGGATGTGGAATTTGAATTCAATGAAAAGCTGGATTTAAAAAATGACATTTTCCCCTTACCGTGTGTGCTTGATATCTTGGTCGTATTGTTTTACTATCAGAGAACACAGTATTGAAACTAAACAAAATCATGCAATATTCCGCCGGCAAATGATTGAACAAACTATTTAAAGAAAAATAAAAAGAAAATGTGGGCAACTTTTATCTATCTTTCTGTCTATCTTGGTCGGAAATAAGACTATTACCAGTGATGCAGTAATCAGAACTTAAAAAGTAAAACGCTTGGGGAATCTGTTGAGAGCTCTTTATAAATGCTTATGTAATCACCCGATGTTTACATGATTAGTTGTGGGAAATATTTTTCACTTTGACACTTTCATCAACATAGTCAGTATTATGTGATTATTAAACTTATTTATAATCCTTTTTGGATTTTCTTTGATTAATTAAAGCTTATAGACTTTTATTCTATTCAAAACGCTGAAACTGTATATATTTTATTAATTTAATTTCTTCATGAACAACTTAGAATGGCTATTGACAAAACATTACCAAAGAACTCTAATTCATCCATCTCTTAAAGTAAGATGGATATCGACGGTAGTTCATTCAATCCAAATGAGAGCTCAACCGCTATTGCTTTTTTTCTCAATGATAACAATCTAGATGAATCAACCAGGAACGATTTCCTCAAGTTTCTCAATAATAATCAGAAAAGGATTAAGGAGGAGACTGCGAAGAATTTGGGTAAAAATTTAGCACCAACCGAACATGGCGACCAGAGTGAGGACGTCGTTCAACAAAAATTGATAGAAAGAGCTGAAAATTCTTATGTTTCGGCTACTCGGATCTTTACTGATAAGAATAAGTCGTACTTATCCACCAATAAGTGTAAAATTCACGATGAAATCTGTATCGCACCAGATGCTAAGAAAGTCACCGACAGCTTAAACCGTATCAGTGTCTTAACTGAAACTGATGAATTTCAACAATGGATTGACGAAATCAGTGGTTGTTTACAAACAGTTGATATGAATCGGATTATTAACCAAGCAATCTTGTTAAAATCAAGAAGACTTAACGAAATGAAGATTGAAATCTGTAAACAGGCAGAAGGTATCGTTGGATATACTATTATTAACACAGTTTCCAAGAGTATTCAATTATTTATTAGCTCTAATAAGAAGAAATATAAAGTTTCAAATAGTGTTACTTATATTGCACTCATCTTTGAAAAATTAGGTGTCGATACTCACAGTCATGATATCTACAACAGTATCCATGACATTGTTGTTGATTCAAACAACTTGGATAAATTAATGGCTGATATCTGTAAGATTATGAATAGTATTGAAATTTGTAACATTGATTTAGATCAAGCTTATTGTTGTCAAGAAATTTTAGACAATAACGTTATTCCATCTATGATTTATCATTTATGGAAGAGGTTAGATGATAATGAGAAAACTTTCAGTAATCTCGTTGAACTTATTAATGACGAAGCATGTGCAGGTAGATCAAGATTACCATCGAAGAAAGTTAATATAGTCAAAGACAATGAAAAATCATCTAGCGAACCATCTAACAAACCATCTAACAAACTTGACATTGATATACAAGAAGTATCTACATGTGAAAAATGTGGAGGCAAACATAAAACCAAGAACTGTAAAGGAGGTAAGGAAGTCAAAGCAAAGAAACAGGTAACGATGACAAGTCTGACAATAGAAATGCGAAGAATCACACAATCGAACAGAATCCGCTCTGAGCAAAAAGAGAAAAACTAAAATTAAAATCAAATTGAAAAGAAACAGATACTCATGTTGGGAAAGGGAGGAAGGTCCAAACGTTAACTTATCTTCTATGACCGCTTTATGGATTGCTGGATTTATAGTGGTCTGGTAGATGGATCTTTTCATTTAGAGCGGCAGTGGAATATTTTTAAAACACCTAAATTTTGTTTACTGTACACCAAAACGCCGTATCTCTGGTAAAATATATCTTTGTATCAATGTACCACCAATTCCCATCTTAAAATCAACAACAATGTAATGTACTCTTATTGTCTTATTGAAAATATCACGGATTTGTAGCCATATATCCCTGGAGAAAGAATTCTCAACAGCTTTAAAAAGATAACCATTAAACAAACAGTAATTTGTATGCGCTAATGAATTAATGAGCCATCAATAATTATTTTTCAGTAGTTCAATTAACTATTTTTAAATCATGTAAATCTAATTGCAGCTTCTTTTTCTTTGTAGTAAAATTATGCAATTAGGCCTTTTCAGATATTTTTTATATTTTGATTTAACAATTTATTTTTTGTAAAAGTTGTTTTTTTAAAAATTTTTCATATTTGTAATAATCTTTTAAAATGATCTTTTATAAATACACATTTTAGCAACTGTGATAAAACCGAATATCTTGTTTAAATCCCAATTTATAATCATTGTAATTAGATAATTGCAAAACTGTCTTGCAACTCAAAATTATGTAAAAATAGTAAGTTAATTAACAATTTTATTATGTAAATTGGCAATTTGTCCGAGTGGTTAAGGAGAAAGATTAGAAATCTTTTGGGCTTTGCCCGCGCAGGTTCGAATCCTGCAGTTGTCGAATTAAACTGATATTTTTTTCACATTATTAAAATTTTTTTTTCTCTCTCTCTTTTTTCCCTTTTTGGCGTCGACGATACTTTTCTCTTAGCAACATTTGCAACATTTGCAACATTTGCACATGTCTGTTACTCCTGCTGGACTGTTATCAGACATTACTATTTCCTTTTCGGTTCTTGTCGCTTGACATTATTTTATGCCCTCTTATCTTGTTGTAACTGTTTTTTGATTGTTTGCATTTTTTCTCGTTCTGTGTTTTTCTCATTTTAGTATATCCACTGGTTATGATGGTATCAGAAACTAGCAACAATAACATTAACATGACAAATAACTCATATTGCCTATTATCGGATGGGAGCTTGTATTTTCTACCATACTCGAATATATTGAATGATTCATGGATAAACGAAAATTTCCCACTGTATAGCAGCTTTTTAAAGGATAAGACGATTTTATCCTTTCAACATAATTCAACATCCAAATTTAACTTTGAGGAAAAAAATATAAAAAATGATCGAATTTTAAAATTATTAGAAAATTACAAATCTCATGCGATTTATTTGCCTGATAATTTCATACCCTTGACTAATGATTTGAATGAAAATGATCAGGTTCAAATAAAATCGTTGCTTTTGAAAATATTTCCTCATTGGGGTGAAAGTTTACCGTCAAACATTAAAATTGCCAAACTAACGGGTGGAATTACCAATATGCTGCTTGAATGTTCTCACTATAATTCTCACTCTGATAATATTGAAAAAGTCTTAATTAGAACTTATGGAAATGATACTGATTTAATTATTGATAGAGATCGTGAATTTGTTTCTCACTTAGTTTTGAACTCTTTAAATTTAGCACCACCAATTCATGCACGATTTGGTAATGGCCTGGTATATGGTTATATCAAAGGTCGTTCTTTAAAATTTGATGAACTGTCTAATACTGGAATATACCCATTGATAGCCTCAAAATTAGCCTGTTTACATAGATTAACAGATATAAATACAATCGATACTTCATTAAATAAGTTAAAGCAAAAATATAACAATAAAAATTCATTATCTTTAAATCAACAGAATGATATATGGTCAGTTTTATTGGATTGGGTGAACAAATTACCAAATATACCAGCAATAATAGATCTTTGTGAAAAAAATATTGACATAGTTACCCAGAGACAAACACAAGTAGAAAATAAAGATTTAAAAATTCTTTTGACAAATGAAATCAATTGGCTGAAGGATGAATTAGGCTCATTCTCAATTCAAGTTACTTCTCACAATGATATGTTATCAGGTAATATAATAATACCTTCATCATTGAATCTAGACTCTCACACATCAGCTTTTATAGATTCTGCAAAAAAATTCAATTACAATCCAATATCCTTTATAGACTATGAATATATGATGCCTGCTCCACGTGCTTTTGATATTGCAAATCATTTTATGGAATGGCAGGGTTTTGATTGCGATAAATCAAAAATTCCACAATTTCAATATTCAAATGGTAATTATGAAAATGAAATTGTATCTAATTGGTGTAAATATTATTTAGATGCATTTCATTCTTCGAATCCAGATTCAAATCCTTATCTTAAAGAACAAGAAAAGAACAACTGCAATATTGACAGGTTATCAATACAAAACCTTGTTAATGAAGTTGCATCATATTATGGTATGCCTGGTTTATACTGGGGGGTATGGGCCGGTATACAGAGTGAAATCTCACTTATTGATTTTGACTATGCTTCATATTCTTGTGAAAGACTCGTCGAATACTGGAATTGGAAACGAGAATATTTAGAAAACAAAGAAAAGTGAAAGTAAAACTGATTTATAAAATTTAAATTTTGTATATGTATGCAGTATAATTAGTATTTATATGATGTATAAATTCATCTAGATGTGATATCATCAATCACAAATTTTAAGATTTTGCTTTTACGAATAAGTTTACTTTCACGATCAAGTCGTTTTACTTGGGTTGAATTTACACCCAAATCCATTCTAGACTGGCTATCATCATGATTCGGTTCATTCCCATTTACCTGTCCATTTTTCCCATCATCCCCCAAAAAATTCAGCTCATTTATAACCTTTTCATCGCCTTTTTTCAAATCATAGCACCAACCATTGGATTCAATCATTTCCATGAATCCTTCAAACTGCTCAACACTTCTTAATAGTTTTTTACTACCAAAAATTATCAACTTACATTTGGCTCTAGTCATAGCAACATTAACACGCCTCCATTCTTTCAACAAATCTCCTATGGTTTCACTCCGTACAAGTGAAATTATAATTACATCTTTATCACGACCTTGAAATCTATCTGCCGTTAAAATTTCTATATCATTGTAAATACTCAAAGAGGCGAAAAAATGTCTCAACTGTGCTTTATAAAATGACATTACACCGATATTTTCCTGTTTAATACCACCCAATATCATAACTTTGATTAAATTGGTGATTAATTTAGCTTCACCTGGATTGTCGATTTTATCAGCAATACTTACTTCTTTCAGTGAATCAATTGCGTCTTCATTGACAAATAATACTCTTCGCTCCGCGTTTAGTATTTCCTTTATACAAGTATCATTAACTGGTATTGATTCCAAATATGGTATCACTAATTTCTGATTGGCGACGTCCTCAGATCCACATTTGAGTCGTCCATTGTAAATCAGTTCATTCGATAAAGACATAATATCAGAACACATCCGGTATTGATGTGTCAATTCAACAACACTTGACGGATGTGCATCACTTAAAATTTTAAATAATGACTTATCCAGTCCTTCCTGTTTCGCCTCTGGATGTAAAACCAATGGCGGTAATTGGTAATGATCACCAACTAGAATAAATTTATCCGAAAATGAAAGTGGTCCTAGAACAAGTGGTAATGCAACTTGCGATGCTTCATCAATTATGCAATAATCAAACCTTTTATTCATACCAAAAATAACATCATTTATGCCAAGACAAGTAGTAGCAACAATTTGACAATTATCTAATAGATTTGCAAATTCAATTTTATCGCCAATTTTATTGTTAAATTCTTCACTATACAACGAATATGGTTTGACAATGGTGTTTATTCTTGCTGGCGAACCTGCTCTCAATAATGGCAATTGTTCGCCCCTTTTATTGGCATTATTGATCAACTTTTCACAAATATTATCTACCGCAGAATGTGTATATGATGAAATTAAAACAGTTTTTCCACTTTTGATCATGAAATCAATTATATTGCTTATAACGGTGGTTTTACCAGTACCGGGCATACCTAAAATCAAGCAGTAATCTTCCATTTTAGATGCAAGCTCAATTGCCTTCATCTGATCTTCATTCATTTTTAATAATTCGGTTTGATATTCAAATAATGGAGTATCACAAAATTTAGGAGCTCGCAGTTCAACTATAAGTTCACATGTCTTGGAATCACCATCAGGAAGAAATAAATTTAGTAAATTATACCTGGCCATAGACATACCATGAAACATTTGATCTTTATCAATTCTAAAACTTCTAGAGGTAATATAATTATTCAATATTTGCGAAGATTTTAAAGAATCGTTTTCATCATCTACTGTTTTCGTTCTTAACACAGATCTAAATGTTTGATTAGTTTCTGAGTTGAAATCAGCCGTTCTAACAGCAGAATTGGTCCAGTTTCTGTCAGATGTTATCACAATTACATCCGATCGGAGGTATCTGATCCACCCCCAGGTCAATCCAAAAGACGATTCTTCATCACTTAAAATAATCCTGTCATTCTTTGCCAATTGACTTGATGTTAAAGGTGGATATATGGACGAATCTCTCTCAAACATGTAAATATATAAATTCGCAACAGCATTAAAATCACAACTGACAATCTTTAAATTTCCAACACAATAACCACCATTATTTTCTCTGTATTGTGCCGAATAGCGCCATAAATCTGATTTTGCAAAGTTCATAAGGCCTTCTTCTTTGGTGATTAATTTATCCCAATGCTGGTAATATTCTTCATATAAACTGTTTTTTAGGTGTCCCGTTATTTCATTGTATCTCTCCATTTCTATACCGCTATCCTGAGCATTCCCTTTTTCTGTCAACTTATTAAGTACCATACATGGCTCAATACTGAAGCATCTTTCACACGATGAATGTTGTAAAATTGGTGGAAGTTCTGTTATACCATACACCAAATACTGTGATAGTTCATTTCTAATGTTAACCAAAAGGTTAAAATCGTTGGTTTTCACTGCATTTAAATAACATTGATGTATCTTTGTATATACTAGACTTGTATAGAAGGAATCAACCTTATACCTTTGTTTAATTAACAGGGTATATAACGAAACTTGTGCTCTATTAGATAAGTATTCTTTACCCGTTTTAATTTCTAATGGAACAACAAATTTGTTGCCATTATTTAACTTTGCCTCGATAACAACATCAATCAAACCTCTGATACCATATATCGGAGATAAAATATTTTCTTCAACATCCAGTATATTTGTTGCTTTGAATTCACTGTTTTTTTTATATTTCGAATTTGAAAGATTCGTTGATTTCAGTTGTAGGAATTCTCTTATCCATTCTTTTATATATGAAAAATGTTCTACAATCATGCCTTTAATTTCCTCCCTGTTTTTTCCCGCAGCATATATTTCTATAATATGAGAATCAAGTTCATTTTCAATTATTTCGTCAGCAAAATCATCGTCTATACATCTATGAATCAAGCATTTTTGAAAAAGTGAATGTACCATATTACCCATGAGAAAGGGGATTGAAACGATCCCCGGTCCATTAAACTTCTGATTTATTATTGATCGTCTTTTACATTCGACAGCATCCGCAATTCTTGTAGCTGAGAGTAATGTATCAGGATGCCAAATTAGTAAATTTTGAAATTTGTCAACTAGTTGAAAATTAGCACCTGGTTTAGTAATAATAACATGAATGACATCATTTATTTTAAAATCCAAAGAAACCCAATGATCCCTAACCATGACATTGAGAAATTTATCTTCTGAAGTAATACATTTAAGTATGTATTGTTTATGAGATGCCATATCCCTTTTGAATACACCTTTATGTACATTTTTTATCTGTAATCTCATCATATCATCACTCTGAATTGCAGATTTAGCCAAATTGTCATTCTCATCAAATATTTGAAAAGGCTTATTAGCATTAATTTCGTTTTCTTTAGTTATTAAACCCTTGAATTTAGCTGTTGTATTAAAATTTTGAACATTATGTGTATCCAATTTATTTTCTTTCGCCACTGCAATTCCTATATCCATAGTTTCCATCGCATTCGTAATATCAGTTTGGTCCGTATTTGGCCTACTAGTTTGAACTAAAGATTGAGTTAAACCCAATTCAATTTTTTCCATAATATCGTTATCGTCATCACTGAAGTCATCATCAGAATCATCTATATTATTCGCAGATCCAACAGGAACAGCCTGTGTTGCATTTGTTTCAAGTGCACTAATATCTATATCATCACTAAAACTATCCCCAAGCTGAGAATCTAAGCTCTCACCCGTTACAAATGATTCTCCAATTTTAGTACACGATGCATGTCCATTTGTTGAGTTATTAGGGCCTTCATCATCGAGTTTGCCACTTACTTTATTTTCTTGCAATATATTATCAAAAATAGAAGCTGTAGTTTCTGATAATTGTCTTTGTGTCTGCAAGGTTGAACCCATTAATTCACTACCAATTTTCATCAACATATCAGATAAATCTATCTTATCATTTTCAGTATTGACAAGGTGATGACTTCGTTTATTAAATGAGTCCAAAATGCTGTCATTCAAAGAATTCTTTCTTGCAATAATTTGAGTCGAATTTTTTAATTTAGACCCATCCTTGCAATCAGGATTGTAATTTATAGTACGGGTGTCTGAGTGTGATCTTTTATAGAAAGGTTTACCATCAAGTTGAATTTGGTTGCCATACTTAGCAAGTAATTTTTTCAACTCCGGATCCAGAAGGGTATCCGGAAAATCTTTGGATCGGAGCTCCTTATCATTTTTCAAAGGAGAAGACGGTATTTTATTAACATCACCATTCACTCCATCACTAGTTTCTGTTGCATTTTGTCCCATTGATTGTCGTTTTGAACGCGGTGTGGTTATCCAGAATATGCCATCATCGGAACTCGGCCTTGAACGAAATAGTGTTGGTGTTGTCTCATTTGGTTTTCCTGTTTGAGGTGTTCGCCTAGAAACAGGAGATTCAAAATTAAAATCCTGACTAGACCTTATGATTTTAAAGGGAGAAGAATGATCGTTGGTAGATAAATCTGAATCATCTTTAATTTCTATAATACTGCCCAATTTCTTTGTAGATAAGGAATTTTTATGCTGATCCCGAATATCCTTTAATTCTGAAACTGAAATAGCTTTCTTTTTTGTAGCTGGTACAAGTTCAATCGTATCAAAAATACCAATATTGCCAAATTTTTTCGTTTTTGATTTTGTTTGTGAAATATTCTTTTTTGTTACATTATGTGTGTCGTTTTGCATATCCGGTAAGGTATTTTCATCGGCATTGGGCTTAAATCGTTTAGCAGGTCTTCCTCCTTCATCATCCATTTCTTAAACAGTATCTATACCAGCCTAACTTCCCTAAAAATAGGAGAAAGCATTAGGGAACACAACTGTATTTTGCAATCTAGTTGATTCATGTTCCTCGTCAAATTTCAAGCGTGTTTCAGAGTCTGCCGACGCAATCGACGCAATTTTTATTTTGCCCTCGTTTTTTTTATTTTTCTACTTCTCTTGTTGGTGAGCTCAATTTCGCAACATAGAGATAAGTAAGATACACTTTGTTGTTATATCTGTATATAAATGATACTGGTGTCAATTCCAAATTCATTTACAATTGGAAATAACACAACGCTTTCATTTTATTTAAACAATTAGCTTCTTACAGAATCGAGCATTTTAACAAAATTGAATCCTTATTTTGCATAAGTGAGTTTTTTTGATATATAGCATTTAATATTGTTCCAGTTTTCAATTTTTTTTATCAGACAACTTAATTTTAATATCAATTTTATCCGTGATAAGAATGTCTGTTCCTTATAGTGCAATTGCAAGGTATGCGTATGATCCGGATCCAGAAAATGCAAGTGATGATCTAAAATTACGACCAAACCAAATAGTTACTGTTACGGAAATTGTCGATGATGATTGGTTATTTGGTTCATATACTGATCAGTCCGGCGAACTAAGTAGTGGTTATTTTCCCAAAAATTTTGTTGAGCCATATACTGCTCTTGCAGAAAGTGAACCAGAGGTTAAGGCAGAGCAAAAAATAGATCAAGGATTAAGTAATGAGCCAAAGGAAGACTCGGAACTACACGGAAAAGTTTACGAGGATCCCCATGTTAGGGTAACCCAGTTCAAGGAAACAGGAAAACTTAATAATAGTGTTGACATTGTTCAAGATGAAATTGTAAATCTTGAATCGAACATCATTCATGAGCCTGAAAACTTTAAAAACAAATTGGAAGCTTTTAATGTTTCATCTACTCCGGTTATGCCAATGGAGAAACCAAAAGAGGAAAATTTTGTAAAAAAATCATTTACTGGTGCTGAGCATCATTCTTCTTATATTCCTCCATCATTTGGCTCCTCAAAACCAATGAAAAAGGAAGAAAAAAAACCGGACGTTGTTTCAGGTGATATTGTTTCTGAATCCTCAAGAGTAGAAGAAATTGAAGCTCCGAGAATGACATTAAAAGAGCGGATGATGCTGTTACAAAAGCAACAAGAAGAAGAACAGAAGGCATTGGAAGCTGCAATTAAGAGAAAAGAAGAGAGAAAAAAGTCCAAGCTTGAACGCCATGAAAGCGAAATTCGACAAGAAGGCGGCGAACCAAAATTCGAGTCTCAAAAAGTAGATCCATCATCAGACGAAAATACGAATGATTTAGTGGAAACAACAGGCCAAAATATCTTAAATCAAAATCTAGATTCCGATTCTGCTTCTGAAAATGAAATTAATGAACACAATATTAGCTATTCCGGAGGTATTATATCCAATAAGAATAAAAATGATACTGAAAACTTTGAAGAAGGTGAAGAAAAAGAATTAGAAAAGGAAGAAGAAGAAGAAGAACAAGAAGAAGAAGAAGAAGGAGAAAAACAAGAAGAAGAAGAAGTAGATGAACATAAAGAAGAAGATGAAGAAGAGGAAGATGAAGAAGAAGATGAGGAAGAGTTAAGGAAAAGAAGGTTAGCGGAACGTATGGCTAAGCTATCAGGTGGTATGGGTATGATGGGTATGATGGGAATGATGGGTATGGGTGCCCCTAAACCTACGAAAACTTCCAAAAAGTCCAAAAAGGTTAGAAAAGACGAAGGCGATGAGAACAGAAAGGAAACACCAGCTGCTATCCCAATTCTTCCTATGATGCCAGGCGGTGCACCTCCGATAATGGGAATGCCTCTACCAGGGTTGTCGGTTAAACAAGATACCGAATCTGTTGAGTCGGAAGCGCATATTGACTCTGGTGAGCTTTCTGAAAGAGATGATGTTATCGAACAACAAAGTCCTGTAGTTTCAATGCATACAATCATAAGACCTACGACTATACCACCAACAAATGTTGCTTCAGAGGTTGGGGGTTCTTCCGATGATGAAAATGAGGATTTTAAAGACAGTTTTGAATCCGCAACAACGACTCCAACTACCACTCAAGTACCTACTACACCATCAATGGAACATCCTTATAGACAACAATTTTCAACTCCTAGTGCACCCGCACCACCGATTCCAACTGTACCACCGACATCAGTTCCTTCTTTACCATCTGTTACAACTGCTCCCTCCATTCCAATACAGGATAATTCTCTAATTACAGCAAATTATGTATCACCACCAACAACTAAACCCCCAACGTCCAAGGAGAAAGACATGGAAGCGGAATCTATTCCGCACATACCTGAAATGCCACCACCAATGCCACAAACGGCACCAACAGAGAGACCACCAGTGCCACCACCGCCTACCGCTACAGCTACCCAAACTCAGACAACTGGTCCAACTTTTGTTTCATCTATACCACCACCAGTACCAGGGTCAGCTCCATCAATTCCTGTTGCAACTGCAACTGCAAACGCAACCACAATGCATGTATCTAGTGTCCCTCCACCGCTTCCACCAACTGTGTCAGCCCCGGTTCCTGGGTCAATCCCAACTACTGATGTACTATCACGTCATTCATCTACTTCTCTTAAGTCGCCTGTTTCAACTGATGTACCACCAATACCAACTGTGGGATCTCAAACACCAAACTATAATTCAAATAAACGCCATTCAACATTAGGTCATGCACCACCGCCACCACCACCGCAACAAGCTGCTCCTCATATTTCTGATATGCATACACCTGAGCCAATAGATGAGTTTGGCGCTCCTGTTATTCAACGTCAATTTACAAGAACATCATTGGAAACTGCAACATCTGTACCAACGTCCATAAGTGACCCAACATCAGCATCTGTATCATCTGTGTACTGGTGGACAACTGAAAACCTGCCTCCCCAACTATCAGGAACTGCGAACTATTTTGAAGTTGATTCAACTGAAATTAAAAAAAGAAATAATAAAACCGTTAAATACCTTGTTTATTATATTTTAGATGTTCATCTCACTTGCATTACATTAGAATTAGCGTATGATGTGACTGAACCTGAAAGATTGTTGTTTTTCCATGAATCAAAAGAAAAAAATAAAAGTGATCAAAAAGTGCTTGCGAATCAATACACCAAATACGGTCCACTTGCGTATAATGTGGCTGTGAAAAGTTTGAACAAATCTTACAATGGCGAATATGTGAATTTTGTGTTTTCTAATTTGCCAAAAGATGTTTTACTCCCTATTGCGAATAAAACTTTTGGTGGAGTTGTTTATAGGAATAACAACGGGGACTTTAAATATTATGATGAAGTTAGACCGGGTGATATATTAGTTCTCGTTAATGCAATTTTTGAGAGTCACAGTTCGAAGAAAGTTGGATTTGGTAAACCACATGTTGCAATTGTAACTAAATTTGATACCGAGAAGAACAAAATTAGAGTGATTGAAGAGACTGATGGTGTTATTCAACAAGGCAAATACAAGCTGGACAATATGACATCAGGTAAGTTGAGAGTGTTTAGAATTGTTGGTCGTGATTATGTTGGATGGTAGGGAAACTATTGGTTTGCTTGGTTTTAGATTCTCGAAATTTTTCTTTCTTTTTCTCCAGATTTCCATTTTTTATATTTTATTGATATAATGATATATACTATTTGTTAAATCCATGAATCATACTCTTAAACATGATATTGTGTTTGCATAAACCTAATATTTTTCAATATACATCTGCAGCAGCAGTTGCCTCTTTGGGTAAACTTCTTCAGTGCGGGTTTATAATTTTCATGTTCAGTCAAGCATTCCCATCTTTAAATCAACCACCATGTTTTTGTAGCGTTGGTCAAAAGGACAAACTTAGTTCGGGAACTATTGTAGAGAAATTTAAACAAAGATTATTATGAATATAATATTAGGAAGGAAGGCATCCACGTTTGCGAAAAAGCAATTTTTTCAAATGAAATACAGCACAAATGTTCATCCATCAATAAGAACGACGACACAACTGAAATTCTTCACCAAACCTGAATGTCAACTTTGCTACGAAGCTAAAAATGTATTAAACAAGGCATTACGTGATGTAAGTCCAAATATGCGGAAATCTATTGCTGATGTGCAATTTATTGACATTACAGCACCGGGCAATGAGGATTGGTTTGACTGCTATAGATACGATATACCCGTCTTGCATGTTGAACGTGAAGGGTATAAAAAGGTGGTATTCATGCACAAGTTTGATCATGAAGAACTTGTTGATGAATTAGATCAGGAAATATAGCGATTAAGTTTCTATATAAATTCACAATATAATAATTTTAATTAAGATTTATCTATGTATATATAGCAATGCAGCTCACCATCTAGGCTTTTCAATAGATCCGAGTCTTTCTATGGCTTCAAATTCATTAAATATATCGAGATCTTGAAGTACATCTTTAGTCAAGTGAGGTTTTTGCTTGTCTAATTCACGCAATGATCGTGATGAATCTTGTGAAGAACCGATTAATTTTCTTTTAGCAATCAATTTCTTTGCTGGTTTCTTTATTTTACTATTAAATTGATTTGTCTGCTTAACCTCTTTAGTTAATAAATTTCCATTCTTCGGATTTTTTGAAGTCTTACCATGGTTGGCAGGTTTTGCTGATTTGGAAATTTTGGATCCTGCACTGACAATTTTTTTATTTAAATTTTGTTTTACATCCTCTTTTATGGTTGTGCTAGTTCTGGATTCAGCGAATATATTGCCAATATCAAAATGTTTATTTTTAGTATCATCAAGTGATTCAGCCGGTTGAGGTTTTTTTGCCATGATATCTAGTTTAGTTTTTAAGGTTGAAAGTTCATTTTCCTTTTCTAATATTTTATTTTGCAAATCAACAATAAGGTCCTCCTTTTTAGTTATTTTATCTTGTAGTTCCTTTAAATGATTATTAACTCCAGTGAGTTTTTCTTCACTATCAGATAATTGTAATTTCATATTTTTATTTTTATTGGCCTCATCATTGTAAGATGATTTCATTTTATTCAATTGAGCAAGGGTATGTTTTTCAAGTTCTTCAGCCTTTAGTAAATCACTACGTATGCAGCCATTTTTTTCATTAGCATCACTTAATTTGTTTTTTAGTATTTTTAATTCGTTTGTCAAACCATCTACCTTTTTCCTTTCTTCATTGAAAAGTTTTATATTTTGCTCTTCAATTTTTTTGTTTGAACAATTTGCAAATGCAATTTTTTCTTGGTATTCTTTAACAGAAATGGAATATTTCAATTTATGGGTTTCAAGTTCTTGTACAAGTTCCTTTTTTTCCCTTTCCAAGTTATTTGTAATTAGAAGATTAGTGTCAATTAAGCTTGAATTTTCTACAGTTAAATTTGAAATTTTATCAGTTAGATTTTGAATTTCCTTTTTCTTTGATGATAAATCAATTTTCAAAATAGAACTTTCCTTTTCTTTTTCAACATTAGAAATCTCCAACTTTTTATTTTGCAGTTGTAACGATGAAACAAGTTTTTCAGTCATCAGGGTTTGATTAACAGCTTCCATTATTTTGGTTGAAAAAGTTTCGATTGCTGAACTTGGGTTCATATGCTCCAGGTTTTGCAAAGTTAAATTTGAAGCTTTATTTATATTAGATGATATATTTTGGTCTATTGTAGATAATGTAGAGACTAAGTCATTTTTTACCAAGCTTAAATGGCTGTTCAGATCAGAAACATTGACTTTTATAGAATCATTAAAGGCATTTAAAGTTTTAAATCGAAGAGCAATTTCATTGAAATTATCATCTAGACTCAATTTTAAAGTTTTAAAAGAGTCGCCATTATTTAATTCAAATTTTATTAATTGTTCATTTAAATTTCTTAATTAAATGCAATAAATAATGTTAGTATAAAAAAACAAATAAAATAAACCAAAAATATGGGGTTAATTTACAAACCTGACAAACACCTCCCAATCCTTTTCAAAATCAATTCTCTTGGTTAACAACAATTCAATCAATTTTTGATTTTTTTCAGACATTTTAAATAAATCCGATTCATATTTGTTAGATGAATTTAGTAATTTTTTATTAAGTTGATTATTTTTGATCTTTTCCTCAGATAACCTGCCGGCTAGATCATTTACTTTAATTTTTAAATTATCCATTTGTAATTGCTTCTGTTCCATGGTTGATTGGTTTAGATGTTGCTGATTTTTCAAATTTGTGACCAAGCTTTTTAAAGAAGTTAAAGCTTCGTGTTCTTGTGAAATATTTATTTTTGCATTACTTAAATCAACAGCCAAATTATCTCTTTTCTTACCGAAATTTATGATTTTATTCTTCAAATCAATTAAATCAGCATTAAAACTGGACAGATAAGTTTTCAATTTATGAATTTGCTGTTTCAAGGTAATTACTGAATCAGCCTGTTTGTTGAGTTGATTATTAATAGATTCATTTTTAGATTTCCAAACTAAAATTTGGTTTTGTAAAAAGCTATTTTTTTCATTCAAATGAGAAATTGTGTTAAGCAAATATTCCATTGAAACCTTATCCATTTTATTACTATTATTATTATTATTACTGCCCTGATTTTGCTCCGAAAGTGTTGTTTCTGCATCAGTTTCAAATTCTTTCATATTTTCTTTAGCTTTATTATCTAATTCAAGGTTTTGATTTTGTTCAACGTCGTTATTATCAGATAAATCACGCACTTCCGTTATTTCAATCTCGTCATCACCATCATATATGGTGTTAGTGGATGTATCCAGTGAAATATTTTCCTTCTCACCTTTGTTTCTGTCATAATCACGAATTTCATTCTTCCTTTCATCAATATTTTCCTTTTTCTGTTCATCTTCATATTTTTCATCTACATGAGCCTCCAAGGCAATTTTGCTTTCATCTTCTCCATTTCCGTGGCCTTGTAATTTACCGCCCTCATTAAAGGGATTATATTTATCAGCTTTTTTATAATGATTAAAAGGATTTAAAACTACAGAAGTTGACAATCCGGATGAATTATCACCTATTTTAATACCATTTCCGGACTGAAACAAAGGTTTATTATTTCGAGTAGCAAACAAATTAGAATCTCTGAAAAAGTTTGACATTACAACATTCACAACACTCTCTACTATCTGCACAGAGTTTTATGATTTTTATTTTATCGTTCTAAAAGAAATAAAACAAAATAAAAATTGTAATGAATCTTTCAAAATAAAGATCTTCCATTTGGAGGGCAAAAAAAAAAAAATAAAAAAAAAACAACCAGAAAATAAATAACGGTTTTATCCGTGGCAGATCCCCTTCTAACAGGTTCGCTCGTCGGAGTTTGCATAGCTGTACACGATTAAACTGAAAAGTGTTTTATTGTATTGAATTGTATTGTATTATGGGTATTTATTTACACAGTAATTAGTGAAAGAAAATTCAACTTAATATTAAAAAGTAGAACTATAGTAAATTTACTTTTTTACTTATTTTTCTTTTCGGCCTTCGTCGATATGAAATTTACTCCAGTGTCTAAGATACTCATGGAATCCATGCCCCTTTTCACCAATTGCAAAAGCTTCATTGCAATCTGGATATGGGCAAAAAAATCCACTTGTTTCAAACCAATGGTTCCGTACCCATTTATAACAAAAGCATCCAGTTTCTGGCATTTTACAAACTGCTCCAGTTGGGTGTATCCCATGTGTATTTATCATATGACCTCTATATCTAGAATTATTTCGTTCATAGAAATTTGAATCCCAATTATCATCACCTAAGAAGCAATACTTACAAAATCCGGGATGATCCTTTTTAATCTTTTTACCATTGATAAATTCATCTTGAATTTTACATCTTGTAATATAAGGATCATAAATTCGATTTTTATTATGAATATTTTCTTCATATATATAATTATCTTCGCAATGTAAAACCACTTCTTCCATTGTAAATCCATTGGGCTCATTATAAAGAGCAAATTGCTGTAGTTTTCTTTGGAAATTGCATTCTTGATTATAACAAAAATAGCATGTATCGGTGATTTTATGACAATATTCACAGATAAAATATGGAAACGGAAGCAACTTAAAGTCTTCTGAAACAGCCACATAGCTATTTGACGGATCCATATTGTGATATAATCAATTCAGCATTCCATACCTTTATACATGTAAAATCTAAATATTTCAAGGATAAAACAATGTTTATTGGCAAAGAAACAAAAAAAAGTAAAAAAAAAAAAAATGAAAAAGGCAGAAAACTGGCACATGAAAAGGGGAGCATCAACAAATAGTGGTGATTAATTAATTTTACCGATTAATATTTTGCCGATAGATACATATTTTTATTGTTCTTTTTTTTTTCGAATCAAAAAATGAAGCTTTGAGATTTGCCTACCTTAATTCTGACTTTTCCAGGCATGTTTCTTTCTCTAAAAGGATCAAAAATAATAATAAAAAAACCACAAGACTCTTACTTTTTGTGATTGAGGTTAATTAGAATCGAATATGAAAATCTTAAATCGAATACTTATAGTGGTTATTAATACATGTACAAAAACTATAAAGATAAAAGCGAAAACAGAGACAAATGTAAAAACAGAGACAAAAAAAAAAATAAATACACAAAACAAACAAAGTTTATACGATTAGTAAAATTTGCAGTGATTGAAGAAAATGAAATGAATGAAATTGAAAGTTAGTAAAAGAACAAAAATGAGGACAAAATTTAAATTGATGCAATAGAAGCACTTGTTGATAACCAAGATTCAACAGTTGATGAAGATAATGAAGAATCAAAAGTAGTACTGTCATCTAATACAACAATTGAAATATCACCATCATTGAAAATAACAGCAGCTTTCATTGTGGAATCGTAAGGTCTTGCAAAATAATCAGCAGATCCTCCACCACCATAGGCAGTTTCACCAGAAGAACCTTGACCATCATGTAAATGACTGATTAATTTGTCAGAACCTGATGAAAGAATTTCGAAAACATCAAATTCACCACAACCAGTACTCCAACAAGAACAATCAGAGCTACCATATTGTAAAGTTCTTGGGATTTTAGCATTTAATAACCAAATTGCTGGCATATCATAATTAGTAGTTGCAGAATCTGTTGCTTGTGGCATTTGGAATTCGAAAACAAAAATTTTATTTGCACCGGAGAAACCATGATAAGCTGGAATACCATCACGGTAGTAACCACAATCACCAGCTGAAGTATCAGAACATGATGTACCTTCAAAGATCATGAATTCAACGTCTGATGCAATTGTAACATCACCTAAAGCTTGTGCAGAAGCAGCACCACTGACACCATCAGAAGCACAATATGAGATTGAGTTACCGAAACATGAAGACCAAGTACCAGAACCCGCAGTACCACCCATGTTGTTCATAAAGACAAGATTATCAGCAGAATTAGGGGTGAAATAAGAAGATCTTTCCCAAGCACCCGATGCTGCTGCTGCTGATGAGGTAGATGCAGCAGAAGAAGAAGATGATGATGATAAAGTTGATGAAGCTGAAGAAGACGTTGATGATAAAGATGATGATGAAGCAGCCACCGTTGTTTGTGCATTACCTTGAGTTGTTGTCATTGTTAATAATGTTGTACCATCATTAACACTTACAGAAGAAGTTGGTTGCTCAACTGATGAAGAAATAATACTACCGTTACCATCTTCATAAACAGTTTCTGTAACATACGCATATTCAATAACTGGAGCTCTCTTATGTTGATGATGAATATGTTGAGTAGTTGTACAATCATTTTCATTTGAAATATCACTATCTCTTTTTGCTAATGAAGAAGAAGAAGGATAATAAACACCAAATTGTGCTAATTTAATTGGACCTCTAAAATGAACTGATAATTCTTCATCTAATGGTGACATTGTACCTGAGAAACTCTTTGCTGAAGAATCACATACACAAGTTGATTCATCCATACTTGTAACATCTTGATATGAACCAGAGAATCCAATACTGGTATATTCGACTGCATCAACTGAATTACAGTAATAATTACCTGAGATATATTGACAAGCTGCATTAGCTGTTGAAGATGAAACTAAAGCAGTTGCAATAGTATATAAAATAGAAGTAGATAGTCTCATTGTTTTGATATTTAACTCTTTCAGTTGTTGTATATATTTATAAATGAATGAATAAATGAATGAATAAATGAATGAATGTTTTCTTTCTTATTTCTGATAATAAAAGGAAGGAAAAGAATATAAAGAAAAGAAATAAAGATAGAGTATATATTTAAGGAAAGTAGAGTGTTGGGGTTAAATCAAACAAACAAACAAAAACTCTAAAAAAAAAAGAAAAAAAGAAAAAAAAGGAGAATAAGAGAAAGGAGATGTGAAAGAAAAGTTTAAAGGAGAATATAAAGTATAAACAAAAAAATAAAACACACAACAAAAGAAAAGAAAAGAAAAGAAATGGAAAAGAAAAGGAAACGAAAGGAAACGAAAGGAAAACCAACTGATGAAAAGATTTTGCTTCCATATTTCTCACATTCACCGATATGGCAACAAAACGAGGTGAAACACGCTCTCGACAGCAACCACCAGCCATTCCTAAACGAGGCGCGTGTTTTCAAGGAGAGATTACATTTTGGGAAACAAGTAAACAAGTAAAAAGTGAGTTTGTATTTGTGTTTGTGTTTTTACATAATCATTTTTATATATATGTAAACACCAACTAATTAAGTTTGAAAACTTGATGTTTATAATGTTTTACAAATGCCAAAGGATGCATTTCATCACTTTGGATTGCATTTTCAGGTATATTGTCGGTTTCACCAGCACCGAACGAATTGACTGGTAAGACTAAAACATCACTTACTAATTTTGGAACATCCATTTTAGTAAAATCTTTCCACGTAACTTTTGAAAAAATACCACTTAAAACGTAATCATTAAAATATCTGAATATAACATCAGTCCATAGACCATCACCTGTCCAATTCATTACATCCAACATGAAATTTGGATCATTTTGATCATTGATATAAAGATTATTATTATTTAATTTTTCTAATGTAATATCAGTAATTGCTGCAATAATTTCCCTTAAAATTGGATGCCCAGGTTTAGATTGAATAACCCAATTTGCAAATTGAAGTCTACGAGTATAATATTTCCTCCAATCTTTATCAATTGGATCACTTTCGATACCAATAATCATACCAAGTTCACTTGTATCAACATTTTCAGGTATCCAATTAGGAATTGGTTGTAGTGGTAATGTATCAACATCTGCATAAATTCCACCTTTCGCAAATAAAATTAAATATCTGAAAAAATCCATCTTTAATATAACATGTGGTAATGCATTATAAGCTCTAACAACTTCAGGTATATTCATATATAGATATCTGATAATTGCATTTGATGTATCATCATTAAATAATTCATGAACAAATCCAGGATTTTTAACAGCCCATTGTTCTTCACCCCTTTTATAGTCTTTACCAAATCTTTCATCATTTAATCCGTATTTCCATGTTTGCCAAACATAAGCTGGAAATTTTTGATTTTGATCATATGGATAAATAAATGCAAGTTTCTCCCTTAATGTTAAATCATTCGATGGCTTCTTCATCTCATTTAATTGTCTTTCAAGTTTATTCTTATCTTCCTCTAATTTTGATAATCTCTTCTCTTGTTGCTCTAATAATTTTTCAGCAATTTCATCTAATTTTTTTGAAAGTTCCATTTGATCATTCAATCTGAGACCAAATAAATTAGATGTATCCATTTTATTACCATCATCTTTTGAATTATCTAATGGTGAATTTGTCGTTGAGTTTATTGATCCTGAAAAATCACTAATGAATAGTTTGTTAAAGAAGATAAAAGTAATCAAAACGGATAATACCACTATCACCACTCGCCTAATATTACTTGTAGATGTGTTCAACATACTTTAAATTATATACAGTATGGTCAACTGGAATGCATACTCTCTCTCAAATGAGACAATACAGATAATTATGTTGAGATTGTTAAAAAGATCAAGAGCAAACTTGCAATTTTTGTCGGCCTGATACGACAATTTTCCAATTAAAGTTGCCCGGTGTACGGTTTAAAATAAACTTACCCGGCATTCTGTAACTAATTTTGTTCTTGTATTACGTAAGCTCGGCGTTTATTACTGTTTCTGGGCTACTTTGTAATAATACTACCAATTCGCTTGATACTTCCATATTTTGTTGAGTTTAATCGACGACATTTTTCCTCGGAAAACGTTGGTTTTGTGCAGATAAGAGAGATAAAAGGAACAAAAGAAACAACTTGGCATTCATCGAAATGGTTTGCACGTTTATTTACTTGTTTCATTGGTTTTCTCCTTTTGCTGGTTGATATCAAACAGAAAGATGGTTCAGAAAATCGATGTTGATGAATCAATCGATTCCTTTATTGATGCACTGAAAAAGGACGGAATTGTTATCGTTAAAAATTTTGCTACTTCTGATGATCTGGATCAGTCATTGGCTGAAGTTCAACCTTATTTAGATGCTGATAAACCTTGGGAGGGTAAATTGTTTCCACCTGAAACCAAAAGATGTTTTAGATTAATCGGTAGATCCAAAACTGTACGTGAGAAATTTTTCAGTCATAAATTATACCAGGATCTTTGTGAATATTTTTTGGCAATTACTACAAACAATTATTATGATGATAAATTGACAACATATACAACACATCCGCTTCTATCAATGTCGATGACGATGGCAATTGGGCCAGGTGGTAAAGCTCAACGTATTCATAGAGATGATAAAAATCATCATGCGAAACATGTTAAATCTGATACTTATATAATGGGCAATGATGTATTGGTTGGATTAATGGTCCCAACTTGTAAAACAACTGTTGAAAATGCTGCAACTCAAATTATACCTGGTTCGCATCTTTGGGGTGATCAAAGACCACCATATCGGGATGAATTAATTAGTGCAGAATTAGAAAAAGGTGAAGCTGTTATTTTATTAGGTAGTTTATATCATTGTGGTGCAACAAATTACTCAAATACTATTAGACCAATGCATATAATGTTTCAATGTCCTGGTATTTATAGACAAGAAGAAATACCTTGGTTAAGTTACCCAGTTGAAGAAGTTAAGAACTATTCTCCACTAGTTCAAATGAGACTGGGCTACCAGAGTAGTGCACCAAATTTAGGTTGGGTTGATCTCAAAAGTCCTGAATTTTTACTACATGATAACGATGAAGAGGGCAATGGTAATGTTGGTCATAAAGATCTTGATGAAGCTTGATTATGATATATAACATTATATAGTTTTGTACAGCTAATATATTGTATCGTGCATCCCCTCTCAGCCAATGAATGATGTTTGAAAATTACTAGATTTTTTGAGGAGCCAAATTTTTCAGTGAGAAAAAAAAATTTTCTTTTTTTTTTTTAAGCTTTTTTTTTCCTCCTTTTAACATCTCCGTTATTTAATTGAATGGAGTTGTTGTTACAATTTTTCCTTATCCTTCTTTTCAAGTAGTAGAATAATAGACAAACTTGGTTATTTCACTGATGAGTTTTGTTTCCGTTTGGAAATCGACCATGTCTCTGATGGCTAGACGACATTCAAATTTAGCTTTAATAATTGCAAGTAGAGGAAATATACCATTAATAACTAAGATTAGATACGGTAAGAATAGTATTCTTTTACAGCGGCGTAATCTTTCTAATATCAATATACTGAACTATGGATTGAATACAAAATTATCTCAAAAACGAACAATAAACAATTCATTTTTAAATGAAGTGGGCAATTATCGGAATTACTCAAATGGCGCAATAAAGGATGGTATAATAAAGGGAACGAATAAAATTTTAAATGTAAAAGAAAATAAAAATACAAATAAAAATGAAAATGAAAATGAAAATAAAAATAAAAATGAAATAATTGATGAAGATAACGAATTTAAAAAATTGAATATTAATATTAATAAGGATGGAAATGGGAATGGGAATGGACATAAAACTAACGAATTGAATGACACAGAATACAAGGATCTTAATATAAGAGGCAAAATAAAGTATTTTTTATTAAGACAAAATAGACCTTTCAATATTGATGAAATTACAGCTTTTTTTTCATGGATTTTAATGGGTAATTTTATTTGGATTTTTATTGGAACTACAACATTTTTTGGAGTTTTAATATATATTTTAAATTGGATTGGTAATGGTGAATTGGAGAGGATAATTTTGAAAAAATTATTAACATTTGATAATGAATTGAATGTTGATATTAGTGATCCAAATTTCAAATCAAGTTGGGAAGATGGTAAAATTAAAATTAGGAATTTAAAAGTAAGTTCAAATTTAAAAAGTGATAACATTGATAGCACTGATGTTGATGATCATGGTCATGATGAATTTGTCAACTATGAACTTAAAATATCTGAAATTAACTTGACTTTTTCACTTAATAAATGGCTGGATAGTAAAGGATTGATTAATTCAATTGAAATTGATGGATTACAAGGTAATGTTAATTTAATAAACAATGAAAATTTGTTTGTTGATAATTCCTTCCATGATAAATATCAAATAAATCATTTAAAAATTACCCATTCAAAGATTACCTTTCATAGTAAAGATTATTTTAATGAACCTTTAGAACTTGTAATTTTTAATTGTGATTTAGATAGATTAAGAAGAAAATGGGTTGTTTATGATTTTTTAAATGCTAATACAATGTTTGGATCGTTAGGTGGTTCATTATTTACATTACATAAAAGGCAACATAAATTTGCTCATTTTAATGGTATGGATTTACATGATAAAAATGATGATTCTAATAATAACAAATTAAATTTAATTAGCCAAAATAATTATGGCAATATAAATGATAACGATAATGAAAATGATAATGATAATGATAATGATAATGAAAATGAAAATGATAATGAAAATAATATTTGGAAGAGAATTACGAGACTAAGAATTGATACCCTTGATTTATCATTTTTAAATAATGAAAATTCAAAACTTAATTGGATTGAATCAGGTAAGGCTGAAATTATATTTGATATAATGTTACCAAATGATGGTGGTGATGGTAATAATGATAATGATATTAATAACAATAATTCATCATTAAGTAAAGATTTAAATTTTGAATTTTCAATTGATGGTTTTAAAAAATCATTTAGTACAATTTATAAAAAATTAACAGATAATGATGATGAAAATCTGTTTGATGATGAAAAAAATGGTTATAATAGAGTTGAACAGAATAAATATGTTGTTATTGATATGAAAATCAATTATTTTAATTTAAGTGCAAAATATCCAAATAATTTACCATGTTCAAGTTTGACTGGATTACCATATATTTCATCACAAGATTTACAATCACTTGTTACATTTATTAATGATGAAAAATTTGGTCTTTCATCATCAAAATTTAAACAACTTTCAAATAATTTAGATGATGAAGAAAATCCATTTGATGGATTAGAATTTGAACAAGATGATTCATTTATTTCTGATTTCAATGTTTTAAAGAATAATAATGATAATGAAAACAATTTTGGTGATAGTGATGAAACAAACAATGATATTGATGATGATAATAACGATATACAAGATGATATGAAAATGTTACCACCTATAAAATTTCGAATTATTCAAAACTTGAATGATTTTGAATATCTTGATTTACCATCATTATTGACTTTTACGAGTATGAAAAAGCCAGGCTTAGATTCTAATGAAAAGCAATTGAAAAGTTTTATCAACACCAACAAATTTATTGATGCTAGCATAGTGGAAGTACTTGCCTTGTTACTTGTATATAAAGAAGAAATCCAGACGAAGTTGATAGATATGTATTCTAAACGTAGTGGATTTGAAATTCTATTCAATAATTTTATATTGGGCAATTTGATACTGGTTGGTCTTGGTACCTTTGTCATATAGATTCCCTCCTTTTATATATCTCTATATATATATATATATATATATATACCGTTTAAATCTTGGTATTTTGTGTTGCAAAAAAAAACCTTATAGCCAAATTAGGGAACGCAAATGTGAAGAAACATGTCAATGCCACCATTGCCGTCGATCGGCTCTCCCGCGTGATCCGGGGTGCAAGAGGGGGCGCGGCAGTGAGCGGATAATGAAAAAAGGGAAAATGTGTCAAAAAAAGAAAAAAAAAAAAAAAAAAGGAGACTTCGAATAAAGCGGAGCAGATAAGATGATGATGATGGTGCGCTAAGAAATAGATGATGATCATGATTGGCACCTTTTCCCGCATTCAGGACAGGGACGGGACATTTGATGAGTTGATGAAATTTTCTGCCTCGGGGGGGCTAAGTTTGAAATTTTTACTTGAACTTTGTTCATTCTTTGTTCTTTAATTCAGTTTCTTTCTTTTCCTTTCTTTTCTCTTTTTCCTCTTGTTTTTTTTTTCTTTACTTCCGGAAAGAAAAGGATATAGGACAGCTGTTTGAATAGTTGCTCACTTTTGTTTTTTTTTTTTTTGCTATCATCGTTTATTGCTGTGTTCATATCAAATATATTTATGCATATTTAATATATATATATATATATATTCATATTCATAAATCGTTGCTTAAATATTGCATGTTGCGTATATTTCATAGAAAGACATAAATAAAAATACCACATTATAAAATCACATTAAAAATAAAGAGTTAGAATTAGAAGGATAGGCAGTAGAAAAAAATAGAAAAATTTTGAATAAAAAAGAAAAAGAATTACTTACATATAATTGCCAAAGATGCTTATCAACGATAACAACAAAAAAAGCCCAATGGAACATCAAATGTTCACAAACCCAAATATTAAAAATATTGATATAAACGACAGATTGGGTACTGACAATGCACCATCATCCCTGTTTATGCCATTGGTTTTTAATTCTAATTTCCCTCAAAGATTGTCAGTAGATAATAATACCAATGCCAACAATAATGTTGCTGTTAACCCAAATGGATTTCATAGAAGTTCCTTTGATACAAATTCAAAACTTGGATCATTTTCTCATTCAAATGAAAATGCTGTGTCTCCTTATTTATCATCATTTCCAGCTTTTAAACAACCCTTTACTGAAAATTCTTTAAATTCAAACACAAAACATGTTAATGATCAAGTGTTACAACCTCCAGTTTCTTTCTCTTCTTCTTCATTTTTATTTCAAACCAATGATGTTAATGAAAATAATATATCACCATTAACACCTCAAAAAAGTTCATTTTCTGACGTCCCCCTTCCATTATCTCAAGATATGTTCACTTCTCCATTATCTAAACCAAATGAATTCTCACCATCTAGATTGAGTCACTGTAGTTCAAATTCTATGGGATTATTACCTAATATTGAAGAAATTAGATTGGATAATAATAATGATAATAATACTAATATAAATATTAACACATCTTTGTTAACACAACAACAGCAGCAACAATATTTACAACAAAAGTCTAAAAATAACTCGATTGATATTTGGTCTGAAAGTTCTTCAAGTTATAAGAATAATAATAATAATAATTCATATTTTGTATCTTCTCAACAAAATTCAGAAAATGGTTATAGTTGGGCGTCACCACCTATTGCGGAGTTTTCACCTTTAAGAAGATACTCATATGATGCTGCTACTGCTTCAACATTTATACCACATAGGAATAGCAATGTTATGAATATAACAGATTATAATGGTAGTTATTTGAATGCTAGTAATTTTCCTAATAATTCAAATTATTCAAGACATTCATTGGGTTCACATCTTGTTTCACAATTTAATGAACTTAATTTTAATTCAAGTAATATAGTATGTCCAACAAAGGAACAAATAATTCAAAGTTTTAATACTGTTTCAAATTATTTGGGTGTTCCATCAAATGAAGTTCTTAATATTGAAAATTATTTAAGTTATTTAATTGGTAATTCATTACCTGAATTAACATATCCAATTGATGGACCATCAATTTCAAATTTTGAAATCATTGCATGTTGTTTTAAAAATGCAAGGATTGATGTATTTCATATCAGTCCAAATAATAAACCATTTTTGAATAATTTGAAAATTGGAGATTTGGTTATTGTTGAGGCTGATCGTGGACGTGATTTGGGTAAAGTTGTTAAATTAAACTTAACCATATTAGAGGCAAGACTATTAAGATTTGCACAATATTTAGGTAGAAAAGCGGCATTATCCAAGGAGGAAGAAAATCATAAAAAGCCAGTTTTAAATTTTCCTAAACCTGTTATTAGATTTGCTAGAAATGAAGAATTGTTAACAATTAATTCAAAAATAAATAATGAAATAAAAGCTGTTGAAGTTTGTCAAAATAAAATTAGAGAATATGGTTTAAATATGGTTATCGTTGATGCAGAATATCAATGGGATATGAAAAAATTGACATTTTATTACAATGCAGAAATGAGAATAGATTTTAGAGATTTGGTGAAGGAATTATTTAGAATTTACAAAATAAGAATTTGGATGTCAAAGCAAGGTGGTATTTGCTGAAGAGTTAAAGAAAGAGAGAGAGAGAGAGTAGAATAGAAATTGGACACGGACTTTTTATAGAATGTTGAATTTTATTTCATTTTATTATTACTTTTACTATTACTTTTATTTTTACTTGATGATATCCTTGATATTGAAAATTTATATTGTTTGCTTCTGTTTGAGCAGAAGCTATTTTGGGAAATGGTTTGCTTTATGGTGTCGTCTACAAAGTTGTTGGGACTTTTATATATTCTACTAGTTTTATACTATTTTTTTTTCTTTTACTGTTTGTTTTTCTCCTTTTTATTTTTTACTTGTTTAACACTAACTACATATTTGAAAAACCTTCCCTTGTACCGAAGAATCAGCCTGGATTACGTAACACCGTTGCAGGAAAAACACGCGTATTTTTTCAGTTGCTGCTGGTTGTTTGCGTCTGGGAGAAAGTGGGGGTAAACAAAGAGAACGTTGGGGCTCTGCCATAGCTATGAGTCAAACTGGGACTATCTCTATCCTTTTTAAGGAGGGTAAGTAGCCATGGAACATCAGAACGCAGCACTAACTACAGATTCAAATGTTAGTAAGGGCTTGAAATTAGAAATTCATAACTCTGACGGAGATGTAACACGGTTGAGTTCACCAACACCTAAAATAACCATTAAAAAGGACGATGGTTTATCCAGCAGGGAGGCTGAAAAGATTGAAACTTTGACAAGACAGCGTGAAAACTATTTAAATTATGATTCCAGCAATCAAAATGGATTTTTTTCAAAATGCAAAGGGTTTATAAAGGCATTATTTTCAGGTGTTGATTCACATACAGAACGTTTACTTTATTTGTTTGCGTTTGAAACGTTCTTTATATTTTTAACGTATACACATTATCCGTATCTTGATAAAAAAAATAAGTTTCTTACACCAATTGTTATGGGTGGTGAAACTTCACTGCTTGGACAAACTATAACACAGTTATTCAAATGGAATCAGAACAGATCACTGGATTCCAACACTTATAAAAATATCGTTGCGGATGAGGAAAAGAATATGAGTGGTATTGACGGTTTAAATTCAAATTTGAATATAAACAGTGGAACATGTATAGATGTGAATTCTAATAATCGTGGAATGCACAGTAGAAATCCGAGTAATATTGATAAAATATTCTCAAATATTTCACCAGGTATATCTGCATCTACACAACTTGACATAGTAGACACAGATCAATATATTACGAATCATTTAAAATTTCTTACATGGGGTGCAATTAATGGATTGTTATGTAGTTATTGGATTGAATTTCTACTTTTATTATTCGAAGAGAAAAAGATATTTTGTGTTTTGTTGGATCAAAGTTTAGGTACGGTGATTTTCCAAACTTTGTATTCTCTCTTTGTTTGTTTGTGGGATGGTGAAGTTGAGGTTGGTTCGGAGTCAACAGTTGACTTAACCTGGAATAATTTCACCAAACATTATGCAACAATGCTTTGGAAATACATCAAATTGTCTTATATGATCTGGCCAATAATCAGTCTGCTCAGTTTCACAATTCTCAGAGAAGACTGGATCTTCCCTGTCAACTGTATTTTCTCCACTATCTTCAGTGTGGTGTTGGGTATGTAGATTGTTTAAATCAGATCAGATCAAATGCTATAAACATGTAAATTTTTCATTATCTTGTGACGTATACTGTAGCCAATCGGAGCGGAGAACTTGAATCACGGAATTGGAAAAAATTTCCCGGAAATGCGAATTTTTTGTTGTTGTCTTCCGTTATAAACCATTGAACAAACAACTCTAGGAAGAAAAATTATTCAACATACTTACACTGGAAATTATGATGTTCTAAAGGTGAACTTAATAAGACGCTGTATTCTTTTGCTGGATAATTCTTAGTGGTATTGATTTTTTTTTTACCCGTTCTCCCGATTATCCTGGTTATCCTGATTTTTTTTCTTATTCATAAAATAAAAGTTAGAATAGAAAACTACTAGAACTTAACTCCATAGATATCCAAAATAGAAAAAATAAACACCCAAAGATGGCAGATGATACTTATTATATTTCACCGCATGAAGCTGCTCTTGCTGTGGTGGCAACATCAATGAAAAAATCACGTCTACCCTTCTACATTCTTGTCATCAATTCAATTATCGGTGCATTCTTGTTCAGTGCAGGTGGAATGCTATATGTCATGTGTGAAGCTGGAAGTGCCGCCTTAATACCCGGAATGAACATTTTTGTATATTTGGCTCAAGGTGCCGTCTACGCAATCGGTCTATTTTATGTTATCGTTTGTGGTATGGAACTATTCAACTCCAATATTCTTTTTTTTTCAGTTGGGGTTATGCGTGGTGCAGTTACACTAATGGACCTAATCATTTCATGGTTTGTTTCCTTTTGGGTGAATTTTGCAAGTACTGTATTTGTCGTTTATGTTATCTGTTATTGCTCAGGAGTTTTAAAACAAGAAGAATATGTTACGGGTACAATTGCGATTGCAAAGTCAAAGGATAGCTACACTTTTGCTGAAAGTTTATTAAAAGGTATTGCTGGTAACTTTTTTGTCTGTCTTGCTGTTTATCTACAAATCATGGTGAAACCATTACATGTTAAATTTTTAATGATTTTTCTACCAATTTTCACCTTCGTGGCAATGGGGTTTTCGCATGTTGTTGCCGATATGTTTTTAGTGCCAGCAGGAATCTTTAATAATTGTGGTTACGGCTTTGGGCATTATTTTTGGAAAATAATGTTGCCTGGTGCAATAGGAAATATTATTGGTGGTTCATTTTTTGGAGTTGTAATCCCTTGGTACTTGCACTTGGTCGTTATAGAGCAAGATATGAAAAAGCTAAATTTACCAGCTTACGACGAACGTGATGAACAACCAATGTTAAATATGGAGAGTCGTGTTGTGCGTGTACCGACCCAGAAAACGATTGAATCTTCATCAGTTCAGGAATTTAAACCAGATTATGAAAATAGTATTTCGAGAGTTCCATCAAATAGAAGCGCTGCGTCAACAGTCTATAATTCGGGTATGTCCAGAATTTCAACTGCAACTTCAGAGTCTGTACACCTTCGAACCTCTAAAAAGATAAGATCTCCAAGGGGTGTTTTCCCTGTTGTTGATATGGGTGAACCACTAAAAAAGGAGAAAACAATAGCAGGTCCATATGTTGTTGATAATCAAGTCTCCTCAGTGAAAGATTTGGACAGTTTAGTTGAACCAAATAATACTGATAACAATCATTCTAAAAAACATAATAACAACGATTCTATCTGTCCACTCGACGATGATGATGTTGAAAATCCTGTCAGTATATTTTCAGGCAATGATTCCAAAGAAGAATCAAATAGTGTTGATGATGGAATATATGAAGAAAATTCCTACGATCCTGAACGTGAAAAAGTCAGTGCAAAATTGATGCGTGCAATATCGAGAACCGTCACTAGACAAGCGCCTACTGATTTAGAAAAAGGTGTTGATGGCAATAATTCTGATAAAAATGATGGCAGAGATCCAGATACAGAATCCAATTTAGTACAAGTAGTAACACATACTGCGGCAAATTTAGGGCATGAACTTAAGACTGAAGTTCAAAATAAGATACCAAAATCACCACCGAAGCCCAAAACACGTAGTGAGTCAAAATCTTCAATATCTTCCAACCCTGTCAATAAAGTACTTAAACATTTCACATTTGGGGGTGGCGGTAATGATAGTGGAGAAATTCATCGTAGATTATCGGAGGCTAAAATAACGAGAAAGGCTGCTGGAATGTCTAACGATATTGCAGGTATTCATGAAACCACACTTGATGGCAAAGTTCTTCCTATCTCTAAACGTAAGAGAAGCGTTGGAAAAGGCAAACGAAATAGTGTATCAGGACAATCTGTTAATGGCAAAAAAGGGATGAATATTTTAGAGGATAGTAGATTAGGTGGGCCATATTCGAACGATAAGTGGAAACACTTTGCATATGATTATGAACTTGATAGTGAAAGGCCTGTCAGTTTTATCAGTGAAAAAAGTGAAAATGAAGATACGAGTGATAATGATGAGAAGAACAATGATGATGAATCGTAACCGTTGGTTTGGTTATATTTTACAATGTATTCTATGTAAACTGTACTTATTTAATAATAATTAATGTAATCTAATGAAAGTATATTTATAATCTGATAGTTATAACATTAATGTTCATGTGTTGATAATTATTTTGCTTGAAGTAACTATACGAAAATAACTGTAAACTATAAAAGGAACAAAAACGGGAAATTTTTTCATGATTATAAACATTTAATAATTAATAGCCTTAAATTATAATACTCTGATTAGTGATCAATAGCTAATGTAGAACTTTCTGACGTGTGAAAAGTTCTAAATTTATTTTAAAGTTTTTTATCACCAAATCTTATTTCAATAATCACAAGGAAGAAATACTGAAAATTTTTGGGAATGAGCAACAAAAATAAATCAAAGTTTAAATTTTTATAAAAATTTGATTGATACGCATTTTTGATACAGTATTGTTACTTTTATCTTTATTACAGTCATACACAATCAATTATCCATTTCATAACCAGTAAATTATTTTGTTTTTTAATGTCACGTGCTTGATGAGTGAGAGAAGAGTTTTTAAGCATTACTTTTATCTAACAAGGCAGCTTGGCCGAGTGGTCTAAGGCGTCAGGTTAAGGTCCTGGTCTCTTCGGAGGCGTGGGTTCGAACCCCACAGCTGTCATATTTTTTTTGCATTGTTTAATGCTTTACGTAGATCTCAAGAAGTCCTAGTTTGCAAAAACTAGATAATAAGTTTATTTTTTTTTTTAAATTTATTATTATTATATAATATATGAAAGTTTTCATAAGCGTCTCTTTTTAAATATAGGCATATCATCCAAACCAACATCTTCTCCAAAATCTATATAATTTTTCCCCCTTATATCCCCTAGTATTTCATCTCTGTTATTATCAATATTTTCATCAAAAAGCAATTTTCGGGCACCTTTAAATTCAGAGTCATTAGAAATATCTGCTGTCAATTTTAACTGAGATTCAGATGCTGTTCCCACAAGTTTTGGCCAGTTTTTGGGTTTGTTTTTCCTAGGTGAAGGCAATTGGGCTGGGAGTTTGATGGGAGAGGTATTGGAAAATGAATTAACACCGGAGTCATTGTTGACAAAGTCATCACCATCACTTTCATTATCGTTTATATCATCTCTCAATCCGTGCATGCCTTCCTTTGTTGATCCCTCCTTTTGTGTATGAAATGTTCCACCAGAGACAGATCTGGCATATTCAAGAAAATTACTAGCCGGTCGTAGACTTCTTGGCGCAAAAATGCACCATTTTGTGTCCAGAACATGGGGGAGTATTCCAGTCTGAGAGAGTTCCCATAAAAAGGCTAAAGTAACAACGGGTATATTCCATTTTTTTGCGGAGTTGATTTTCTTTTTAGTAAGACTTACTGATGAATCATTTGTAAGAGTTCTAGATGTAAGTATATCGTGAAATTTGTAAGCATACAATTGTGGTGAATTGGTTTTATTTAATCCCAAAGAGGTAAGGTTAGCGATTAAAAAATCACAATCATCTGTTAATTCAGTCTTTAATGAAAGATTTAAGTTTTTTATTAATTTCGTAATATGCAGATGCTCAATCTCAGTAAATCCTGTAATATGTATTTTTAAATTATAATCGAGATTTAACCTTTTCGGTGGCAAAGACCATGAATCGTTGAGAACTTTTTTGTAATGAAGACATCGTTCAATAAACCATTCATTTACTATTTTAGAATCTGAAATTTCCTGTAATTTCAATATCTTCGCTGGGATTCTATCATACTGAAAAGTTGATGGAATAACAAAATGTGTAACACTAAGATCATAATCATCCTGAGTTTCGGCTTCATTTGATTTTAAAATTTTTGATAGTTTTTCAATTTGTTGATTATCGAAACCAAAGTATGAAAAGATAAACCCTTTGAAAAATCCAACCTTTATATCAGCAGTTGTATTAGATTTGGCAATTTTTGTATTCACTTTATCGTAAATTGGATTGCTCTCTGTAGAACCATAATCTATCACATTCCTAAATTTTTTATGGGAGTTTATACCAATCAATGCAGAATTTTCAATCTTGGAAATATCATATAATGAAGGATCTAATATTCTTTGACAATTACAAGAGTCAATGATCCATTTGGGATGGATGGGACTTATATTCCAATCTATTGCACTCTCATACCTCTTACCTTCTCTTTTATCAGTAATCAAATATGTCACTTTTGGTGTTAAAGAAGCAATTGATTTACCGCCAAAATGATCTATCAATTTGGTAATATAATTTTTTTCATAGCAGGGGTTTTCAACTTCACGCAGCCTTGATAAGCAAAATAAGCACGAGTTAAAAATGGGCCACGGATAGTCGTCAAGTATTTTAATAGTTAATGGTTGAATACTTTTCTCTTTGAACCTCTTGTAAATGTCAAACAAATCATCAGGATAAAGCAAAGTAACATCAGTTCTGTTTTTCAAACAATATTTAAATTTTGCTGTATCAATACTTCCAACAATTAATACATTGGTTTCACTGGTTAGATCGTTTTTTACTTTCCCACCCATGGATGTGATCATGTCAAAAACCTTAGATTTTTCATCTGCAGATAAATTCGTCGTCGTAAAAGTTACTCCCCCCAAAAGCACTTGCGCCATATACTCTTTTTTTGCCTTACTTTGCCTCCTATCAGTCTTTTATGTGATTCATATTTTCTTCCAAAAAGATAGTGTATGTTATGGTGGAACCCAGATTCAATTCATGCTCAGCTTCAAACACAAATTTCCACATTCGGCAGGCAGCCCGCGCAAGACATTTTCTGAATGTACAATTCAATTATGGATAGTGAAAAGGAGAGAAGGAGAGAAGTGGAAGTGGGTGACATTATTAGCAACATTTTTTGTTTCACTTGTCAGGAAGGTAAGGTATACATCTCTACCATAAATCTATCGATAAATAATAATGTCAGGCACAAATAGAGGTCTTCATGGCCAGAACCGCGGACATGGACATCACAACCATAAATCTAATATACAATATGTCGCAAAGGTGAGATATTCCAACAATTTGCCGCCACCAACATGTCCACCCAAGTTACTGAAGGATGATGAGAATGAATTACAGGATGGAGAATTGAAAACTTTATTATCTTCATTTTTTAGAAAGGAAAATTTCAAGAACTTAATTAAATTGAATGATGATTTGGGTATGCCAATGAACTTAATTAATTTACCACAAAAGGAGACGATTTTTGGACTGAAAAATAATGGTATGAATTTACCATTACACCCAAGTGATCAGCTTTTGCTTGCTGACCCAAGTAAAAATATTAAGACAAAATCAGATTCTGTTAGTTTCCTTAGAAGAACGCAATATATTTCATCAGATATTCAAAATAATCAAAACAACAGTATGAAATCAATGAAGGTTAGAAAAGATGACGGATTAGATCCAAAATCTCAATTAAAGACTGTAGAAGATATGTTTGAGACACCAGTTGGAGATTTAACTTCTATTAAACATCCAACAAAAAAACATTTGAAAGCTAAAAAAGTTTGGAATTTCTTACCTGATACTTCAATGTTTGATCAATCCTATTATGATGTTAAATTTATGAGTTCTGCATCTATTTCTAAGAATAAAGATAGATCTAAAAATTCTATTACATCGATAACTGATCCAAGGTTATTAACTTCAATTTTTAGGGAAATTCAATTAAATAAAACTACTAAATTAGTTTCATTCTATTTAACAAATAGTTCAGATGCTGAAATTGTTAAACAAAAAATAGATGATGAAACAGAAAATGCTCCAATTGAAGATAACGAGTTAGAAGAAATTTTAAAAGATCAAAGTAAACGTAGTATTTATAAAAAACAGAGGGATTATGATGGTGCAGTCAAACCAATTGATTCATTGCGTCAATTAGTTATCACATTCGATGAGAATTCTAATGATGCCTATTATATTCCAATATCGGGTAAAATGGAATTGAAGAAATGTAGAATCGATCCATACTTGATTCCAAAGATCAAAGAATCAACATATGATCAAATCAATATGTTTATCAGGGAACCTACAAAGACCGAAATTGAAAATAGGGACATATTGAGGAGTAATTTTGATCCAATGGAGTTTGGTGCTGATGAATAATTTTTGTTTTATACTTTTTTAATTGTTCTTTTAATTGTTTTTTTGTAATCTACAGCTGTCTTATATAATAGTAACCGAATAAAAAGAAAAAAAAAAA